>PVIY010001661.1:0-144757 GCA_004026745.1 Myrmecophaga tridactyla | reverse complement strand
AAAACCCCCGTTTTGTCCCCTTTCCTCTTTTCTGATTAGCCCAATAAGCGACTTCTGACTTGCCCAGTTTCACGTGAGCTGGGGGCCTATTTTTAGTAATCAGAATTTGTTTATTAATGCCACAATTGGCACGTGGTTGGACTCAGTCCCTGCTACTGTTAGTCTCTTTCCTTTCCCTCCAAGAAGCTGACTATGGGGGAGGGGCACCGGGCGCTGGCCGCCACGGCTTGGGGAACTTACAGTTCCAGAGACTTGCAGTCGGTCTAGCTGCTCCAGACCTGGGCATGCTGTGTGTCCGGTCACTATCGTGGTTCCGGGAGCTGTTCTGTACTGTTTCTGGTTATCTAATAGTTGTTCTGGAGGATGAACTAAAACGCGCACATTGCTAAGCCGCCATCTTGGCCCCTGCAGGCCACATCATCTTTTCATTGTACGCTAGGTTGTCCAATAAGCACCAGTGCCCAACAAAGCACTTTCTCTTTCCCCTGCTGTTGCGCCTCACCATAAAAACAAGGACCACTGGTCCTCCCACTATGTTACAGCTCCGGAAGTCATCCTCCAGCCTCTCGTTTCTTTCCCTCATGCCTCATCCCTGAACTGCCTGCAACCTGACAATGCCACGACACTTCCCACATCTGAACACCTCTGTGCTCTCCTCAGCTACACTTCATCCAAGTCTAGGCTGCAGTCATGCAGGCTTATGGTTCTCCTTAACTCCACTATGGCTCCTTCCAGCATCACCACAGAGAGCTTTAAAACATGAATCAGGACTTGAGAAGATGACTGGGTCCTCTTTTCATCTAGAAAGACACTCAGCCTTCTTATTTCTTCTCCCCCATGACTCGCCTGCTTCCCTCCCTGCCCCTCTCACCTCTCTGCTCTCAGCCCTCCTTTCCATGGCTTCTTCCTGTTCTCACAGAGCCCGGATGTCCAGCACGCCATGCCCTGCAGCTCACCTGTGTGCCTCATTTCCCATATCACCCCGCCTGCTTTCTTTAAAAATCAAATACAAATTGCTACTTCAAAACAGAGGCCTATTTGATTTTTTTTCTTGTTTTCTCATCTAAACCTCACCAGTCAGAGCTTGTGTTTCATCTTGAGCAAAGGTTACATATGAGCACCCTAAGTTTAATGTGGATAAATGCAAAGCCCTCATTTATATGCATTCATTTACTTGTTCATTCGTTCATTCAATCATGGTGTAACTTGGAGCCTAAAGCTCAGTGGCTCACAAATAAGAACATGTCTAGGGGAATAGCAGGCCAGGTCCACAAAGTAAAGCCAGACTGGCTACCTTGCTGTGACTTTGGAGGCACCATGATCTTCCTGTGGCCTACAGTAAAGGACCTGGGGTCACCTGCAATGACAGGGCACATACCAGACCACACTCCCTTCTATCCTTTTCAATAACACAGTGCACGGTCCAAGCAGGTGAGTATTCCCCAAATCCAAGTGATCAGTTATCAGACCCCAAAGATCCCTGGCAGCAACCCCCCCCCGCCCCCGCGCCCCTTCTCTCCATCAGGGAAGGATCCCCACCCATCTCCCTTTCTCAATCGGCCGTAAAGACTGACATAATTAATTAAAGTGCAGAGCTGACAGAGGAAACACATACCTGCCTCCTTCCAGAGGTACTTAAAGGTTCTCGAACTGGGCACATGGAAGGAGAAGAGGGAAGGGAACAGCTGCCGTCTGGTATATGGGATTAAAAGTGCCTATCAGATCTCTGGTCTTTGCCTAAATCCTGACCCGAATAGTCTTCTTCCGAATTGATCTTGAAGTGTCTCAGCTAATCATCTGTTACCCCCACAGGAGATGGAAACTACAAGTGCTGGATTTACAGAAGCACGCTCATCAGGACTTCTGGAATGTTTGGTCTGGATCTGCAACCCATGTGTTCTCCTTGATGGAGCCAGAGACAGCCGAGCCCATGACTAAGAGGCAAAAAGTGGAGAAGCAGCAGCCCTCAGCTCCACTGGAGGTGCTCCTGGACCTTCACCTCAGGGAGAGCACCCCCAACAAATTCCTCACCTACCTCATTAAGAAGGTCAAGCAGAGAAGTGATTTACAACTGTGCTTTAAGAAACACAAGATTTTTGCCATGCCAATACAAAATATCAGGAAGATCCCAAAGGTGGTGGAGCCGAAGTCAATCTAGAATTTAGACGTGAATTGCACCTGGAAACTGTCCACCCTGGGGAGGTTTGCTCCTCACCTGGGCCAGATGGTTAACCTGCGCAGGCTCCTCCTCTCCCACATCCACATGTCTTCCGATATGTCTTCAGCAAATGAAGAGCAGTGTGTTGGCCAGTTCACCTCCCACTTATTCCATCTGCAGCATCTATGGGTCCTCCATTTGGACTCTGTCTCTGTGCTGATTTGAAAGGATGTATGTACCCTAGAAAAGCCACATTTTAATCAAAATCCCATTTCGTAAAGGCAGAATAATCCCTATTCAATACTGTACCTTTGAATCTGTAATTCAACCATATCCCTGGAACTGTAACCCAATCAAGAGTGGTTGTTAAACTGGATTAGGGGAGATGTGTCTCCACGAATTTGGGTGGGTCTTGATTGGTTTACTGGAGTCCTATAAAAGAGGAAACATTCTGGAGAATGAGAGATTCGGAGAGAGCAGACAATGACATAGCCACAAGGAGGCAAAGTCTACAGCCAGGAACTTTGGAGATGAAGAAGGAAAATGCCTCCGGGGAGCTTCATGAAACAGGAAGCCAGGAGAGAAAGCTAGTAGATGAAACCATGTTCGCATATGCCCTTCCAGCTGAGAGGAACCCTGACTATGTTCGTCATATGCCTTCTCATTTGAGAGAGAAACCCTGAACTTCATCGGCCTTCTTGAACAAAGGTATCTTTCTCTGGATACCTTTGATTGGACATTTCTATAGACTTGCTTTAATTGGGACATTTTCTTGGCCATAGAACTATAAACTAGCAACTTATTAAATTCCCCTTTTAAAAAACCATTATGTTCCTGTTTAATTGCATTCCAGCAGCTAGCAAACTAGAACAGTCTCCTTTCTGGAAGGTCTCTTGGACTAGGTGCTCAGGTGAGGAGTGGCAAGTCCTTTCTGTGGACCAGAGCCAGGCCTTCTTCATTTCTTTAAATAATAACAGGCATTGACTGTGTGCTCACTGCCAGCTAGATAAAGTTCAGGAGAGTCTTTCTTCACTTATCTTCTTCAATATTGTCTATAAAGTGGGGTAGCTGCTTCAAGGATAGACACTATGTTAGGAAACTCTATGATGGGGATTTGTGCCTAGCCAGGGCAGACTTGATAATTCAGCTTTAGGAAGTAATGTCTAAGTTAAGATGAAAATAGGAGAAGAGGGAAGGGGGGAAATCACATCAAATAAAAGGTGTCAAAATGTAAACTCTGCATTCACCAGCTCTGTAAACATGAGTCACTTCCTCCAAACTTTCCTGACTGTAAAAGGGTTTCCTTGTGCTCCCACTAAGTTATTATATGGGAAATGTATGATTCTTCAGGTGTGGGTGAAGGAACAAGTGCCGAAAATTATAAAACATGATAGTTGCTTTGCCCATGATACAGCTCAGCTGATGTGGCCAGACCATGCTCAGGTTTCTCCTTTATGCTTGTCTCCCAGGAGCCTCATCTGGCACAGATATGGGTGGCTGGGCCCAAGCAGTGGCCCTAAGGAAGCTGAGTTAGAAGTACTTTCAGTCTTGTCTCCCAGTAATAAAATTCAGTGGTGACAGCTGTTGATAGACTTATCATGTCAGACTGTCCTCTGAGCATGTTCCATTGTTATCTTGATTCATTCTCACAACAAGTCAAAGTGGTAAAGAGGATAGATAAATGGCACTCTCCTTGACAGCTGAAGAAAGGGATCAGTAGAGATTATATTTACTTGACCCAGTCACAGGACAATTAAAGTCATGGGGAGATTTCCACCTAAAATTGGGCTGTGTTAAATGCCCACACTCCACCATGTGGCATCCCAAGTGCTAACTATCATTAGATGGTGAGAATGGCCTGGGCTTGAGTGAAAATGTCATTTTCCCCCAAGAGGTCTTCATGGACAGATGCTATGTCTGTCCCAGGTCTTTCCTCACCACCCTCTACCTACCACGACCATTCCCCAGAAGTAATTCTCTCTCTTTCTCTCTCCCCAGGTGCCTGAAGACCTCTTTGGAGACCCTCTCCATCACTACTTGCCTGCTTTTGGAATCAGACCTGATGCTTCTGTCCCTGTGCCCAAATGTTGGTCAGCTGAAGGATCTGAGTCTGAGTGGTGTCAGCCTGACCAATGTGAGTCCTGGGCTCCTCAAGGTTCTGTTAGAGAGAGCCTCAGCCACCCTCCATGATCTAGATCTAGATGAGTGTGTGATCATGGATTCCCAGTTCAGCATCCTCCTCCCTGCCCTGGGCTGCTGTTCCCAACTGATGACCCTCAGCTTCTGTAGAAACCCCATAGCCATAGCCATCCTAGAGAACTTGCTGAGGCTCACAGTGGGGCTAAGCAAGTTAAGCCATTTGCTTAGCTTGAAGACACCAATGGGGCTCCTCATCCAGGGCGACTTGCCCAGCTCCATGCCAAGTTGAGGCAGATGCTGCAGGAGGCCGGGCGGCCCAGCATGATCTGGTCCTGGGCCAACTTCTGTCCTCACTGTGGCAACCAGGACCTTTTATGACCCAGGACCCCTCTTATGCTTCTGTTACCTTCCTGCCTAGCTGGGGTGCACACACCAAAGGCTTGATTCTGTGCCCCTAGAAACTGAAACCTAGGACACGATTCATAAGGAAACACAAAGACTACATTTTCAGACTGTCGTTCAGTGGGAACAAGAAAAGGGAATGGTGATTGGGGTGGGGTGGGGCTGCTGTGTTTGATGAGGCTTTCCAGGGACATGTATTCCACAGAGTCAGAAATATGAAACTGACTTTCTAGAGAGGGATTGGAGCTTGAGGGGTACATCTGGGAGTTCTTACATGGATGTTTATAAAGAAACAGTTAAAGATAAAGGAGGTTTTATTGTAACCATATGGTATTCCCCAACATATATTTACCTTTTTTTCCAGTTTAAAACTTTCAGTATAGGCAAAAAAATTCCTGGAAAAAAAAACCCTCAGTAATCTCAATTTACTGATTCAATAAAAATGACTATGATGTTTAGAAACTCGAACAAGATTTGGCTCCAAGAGCTCACAGATCATCGTTCATATTTGTTTCTTCCCTCTGAGGCATCTTTTACTGCCTCACTTATTTCTGTGGTTGTTCAGTAGGTCAGTGGATGCAAAGTATATGCTCAGGGTTCTGAATATTCTTAGTGGCCAATGGTGAGTACCCAGTACAGTAAAGTGTTCTTTGCAAGGGCCCTCACCACCAATTTGCTGAGACCCTGGACCCGAGCACCCCTCACGGTTCAGCAGTGCGTCCATAGGTCTCAGTCCCAGGCTGAGGCCTGAAAATGCAAGAGCTGGGGAGTTTCATGTCAGCCAGGCTAGGGTCCAGTGGATGTTGTACCTGTCAGATCTCTGCTAGTTTCTCACTCTCGTGGCCCTGGGAAACAACAGCATAACTTTATTCTAGTACACAGCCTATCCAATTTTATAACTTCCTTTGGTGAGATAGATCTGTGTTTTTATAATTTTACCCTTAGGTGATGATGCATAAGCTCCACTTTCTTCTTAGGTCAATTCCCCTAACGTTTTAATTGAGGGATAAAGAATTGTTTCTACACAACCCTTAAAGGAGCCCCAAATCAGTCAGGAAAGGGATGAAGCCTGATTTCAATTGCTTGCTCTTGTCAAGCTTCCTGCTAATGAGGAAGCCATGCTGCACACTTGGTTTCTTGGTGATGGGTCATTGCCCGTAGGAAGTAGGAAGATGGATCAGGGAAGGAAGGTATGCTGGTTTATTTATACAAAGGTTCGTTAACTTTTTTCAAAATTCCAGAATCTGTGCAAGATGCTGGGGTTACCTCCTAGAACTGGATAGGACACAAGGATGTCAGGAATGGATTGTGGTGAGGGTTGAACATGGGTTGTGATTATGAGTCTTAAACACTGCCACACACATATACACGAGGTGGTTCTTTATATATTTCAATTTTCTGAAGTCTTCCAAAACAGTAACTTCTGGAAAAGCAATTCCTGTAGCAGGGCTCAGGGAAGTAGAAGAACGCTTGACATTATGGCTACTTTATTCCATAAGTTTTAATATGTAATAACACACCATTTATTGAACATAAATTCAACTGTGGGGGCTGGGAAGTCCAAATTCTATAAGGCAGGAGGCAAGATGGGAGCTCCAGGGAAAAGTAGGCCGTCTAAAATAGAAATAGTCTTCTTTTTGACTGCTAAAATCCTCAGTTCTCCCTTTCAGGCCTCCAACTGATGGGATGAGTTCTGATTGCTGAACTGATGGGATGAGTTCTACTGCTTCTTCTTGCTAAGGGCTGTTTCCTTGTTGATTGTAGATGTAATCAGCTGTAGATGCAATAACTGACTAAGGATTTAGATCCATCTGGGAAATACCCTCACAGTAACAATCAGGCTGGTATTTGCTTTAACAAATAAGTGGACACCATAACAAATAACTGGACACCATAACCTAGCCAACTTGATACATTAAATTAACCATTTCAATTTTAGAGGAGGGGTTCTCAACCTTGTCACTATTAATACTTTGGGCTGGATAATTCCCTGTTCTGGGGGCTGTCCTTTGTGCTGTAGGATATCACCCACTAAATGCCATTAGTGTCCCCCAGTTGTGACACTCAGAAGTGTCTCCAATCGTTGCCAAATGTCCCCTAGGGGTCAAAATCATCCAAGATGCAAATTATTGCTCTAGAATGAGACAGAGTTCAGCACTTACTCTATTTCTTCTTTTTTTTTTTTTTGCTTTCATTTTTCTAGGTGACGATATTGAGAAATGTAAAATGAAAAAGCCAATGGGAAAGGAGTTTTGTTAAAAGCATTTTCATTCACTTTTTTTTAACACCTTCTGAGTGATATGCCAAAAATTGAAAAGCTTATTACCTGGTCATTAGAAGCATTCGTGTTCTCACCAGTATTTCAAATTGTCCCATTGTTTATGCTCTGGGAGCTTATACCCTGGGCCATCTAACCTAGAAAGATTGAGCCTTTCCTCGAGTTTAGTATACGTGGCATTGAGGATTTGGCACGGGATTCCCCTTGACTCTAATTTAATTGACTGGTGTGAGGCTGGCCATTGGTGTTTCTAAAAGCTACCCAGGCACTGCTAATGGGGAGGCACAGCAAGAACCACAGGTATAAGCATTCTATATTAGAAGGCTTGCAAAAGCAGCTTACCAAAATATGTAGGGTGGTGGGCAGAAGATGGGATGTGTCTATGAAACTGAGCTAGCACAATTGCTGGAGGTACTCCTGTGGCGCCCAAGGGGCTGCATCATGTCACATCCTTCCATCTTGCACCATGCCTCTGACCCATAAGTTCTTAACCTAGTGAATTATAACATTTACATCTCTATTAAACCAGAGTTTGCTAATCTGCAATCACAGGCCAAGTTAACATACAGAGATCTTTAACTTGGCTTCATCGTATTTTAAAATTACCAACTTTCAAAATTGGGAGACAACATAAAAATTTGGATTTCAACTTTGTTGCAAAACTGATCCACAACACTGGCATTGTCACCTGGCAGAAATAAAATGAAATCAAGTAGCATCATTTGAACGGCCCCTTAGTGATTCTGTTTTCTTAGGGCCCCTTTCTCCTATACATGATCCTCTCCTTCATGCTTGCCTCTTACAGAGCTTTGAGTTTAAGAATCCTGATTGAAACACCTCATGGAGTTATAAGAATGTTGGAGATGTTAGGGGAACTCCAACTGGGAAACCCTTTATAGGACTCTTTACAACCCACTTTACAAACAAGCCTATTGATTAGATAGAACATATCATAATCATATCATTATATGTTGCCCAATCGATTGATTGCTCCAATCATTAATCCAATCAGATTTATCCTTTGCTATTGACTGAATCATTTATTCATTCAAGGAATAGAATAGGAAGTGGACCGAGGGTCATGGAAGGACAGAGGTCAAGGATAAGATTGATGCTGTTTACACCCACCATACTATGCTGTTTACACCCACCATACTATGCAGATGAAACAGAAAGAAAAGTGAAGGTTAAATTTGGGAGAGACAGAGAAGTGCTCAATCAAATGGACTCAGAGGTGGAATTGCTGTTTTTTTTTTTTTTAAATATTTTTATTGACAAATCTTCACACACATGCAGTCCATACATGGTGTACAATCATTGGCTCACAATATCATCACAGTTTTGTGCTCATCACCATGATCATTTTTTTAGAACATTTGCATCATTCCAAAAAAAGAAATAAAAAGAAAAAATTCATACATACCATACTCCTTACCCCTCCTTCTCATTGACCACTAGTATTTCAATCTACTCAATTTATTTTATCCCTTATCCCCCTTATTATTTATTTATTTTTTATCCTTATGTTTTTACTCATCTGCCCATACCCTGGATAAAAGGAGCAGCAGACACAAGGTTTTCACAATCACACAGTCGCATTGTGAAGGTTATATCATTATATAAACGTCTTCAAGAACCAAGGCCACTGGAACACTGCTCAACAGTTTCAGGTACTTCCCTCCAGCCACTCCCATACACCATAAATTAAAAAGAGATATCTATAGAGTGCATAAGAATAACCTCCAGGATAACCTCTGGATTGTGTTTGAAATCTCTTAGCCACTGACACTTTATTTTGTCTCATTTCTCTCTTCCCCCTTTTGGTCAAGAAGTTTTACTCAATCCCCTGATGCCAGGTCCCAGCTCATCCTGGGATTTCTGTCCCATGTTACAGAGAGATTTACACCCTTGGGACTCATGTCCTATGTAGGGGGGAGGGCAGCCAGTTTACCTACTGGTTTGGCTTAGAGAGAGAGGCCACTAATTTGAAGTAGACTTAGCCTATCCTTTGTAGGAATAAGTTTTATAGGGGTGAACCCCAAGATCAATGTCTCAGCCTCTTGATTTGGTTGTCCTTACTGCTTGCAGAGAATATGAGAAAGTTTCCAAATGGGGATGTTGAATATTTCCTCCTTTCTCCCCATTCCCCCAACTGGACTTCGCAAATGCATCTTTATTCACTGCCTAAATTACTCTGGGATATATCAGGGCATCATGCTAACCTGAAAAAAACAACAAAATCTCATGTCTTATTTAAGATCCCATGTACTTATGGTGTCAAACAAACTGGCCATACAAGTTCAATTAGGTAATGTGCTATCCAAATTATAAATTTTGTGGAATTACTGTTTTGAGACAGCTATGCCAAAGGAAGGAATGAAGAAGAAGGAAGGGACAGAAGGTGAATATTAGAAGAAAGACTTTTCTGAGAACAAAGGCCCAGAGGTACAGATATTCCTTAGCCTATAAAGGACTACAAGTAATACAAGAATATCCAACACCCAGCAAGACCATGACCCTCAATCCAATATTCTGTCCCTTGAACGAATGAATGATTCAATCAATAATGAACAATAAATCTGAATTAATAATTGAAGCAATCAATCATTTGAAAGTATGTGATAATTCAATTATGGCAACTGTTCTAGTTTGTTAGCTGCCAGAATGTGGCAGCTATATCAGCTGCCAGATATACCAGATATGGAGCAGCTTTTAAAAAGGGGAATTTAATAAGTTGCTAGTTTACGGTTCTAAGTCTGAGAAAATGTCCCAATTAAAACAAGCCTATAGAAATGTCCAATCTAAGGCATCCAGGGAAAGACAACTTGGTTCAAGAAGGCCGTTGAAGTTCAGGGTTTCTCTTTCAAGTAGAAAGGCACATGGGGAACACGGCATCTGCTAGCTTCCTCTCCAAGCCTCTTGTTTCATGTAGCTCCCCCAGGGGTGTTTTCCTTCTTCATCTTTAAGGTCTCTCTGGCTGGTGGACTCTGTCTCTCTCAGAATCTCGTGGCTTTCTCTCTTGTCATTCTATCGTCATTCTCTGCTCTCAGAATCTCCCGTCATTCTCTTTTATTGGATCCCAGTAAACTAATCAAGTTCCACATAGAATGGGTAGAGATACATCTCCATCTCATCAAATTTAACACCCGCAATTGATTGAGTCACATTCCATGGAGCTAATCTAGTCAAGTTTCCAACCTATAGTACTGAATAGGGATTAGGAGAAACTGTTGCTCTCACGAGATTGTTTAGGATTAAAACCTGGCTGTTCTAGGGTACATAAATCCTTTCAAACTGGAACAGAAACCTTTAAAATAATCACTAGATTTGCTTGTTTGTGAAGCAGGAATGTTCTGATAGTGCTACAGGGGGGTCCCAGTGACAGTTCCCCTATAGCAGAGTCACCTCCAAAAAGACTGGTACCTGCTCCCACTCAACAGGAATGAAGTAGCAATTCTGGGGATGTCTCACTACACCCAAAACCTTTACAGCCATCATAACTGATCTGGTCTGCCTGTTACCCTAGTGCCAGCAAAGGGTAAACTTTGGAAAGGGACATAAACATTTCATTTACTGGAAAAGTTATGCCTCTAGTTGCAGATTCATATTCTGATTTTAGCAGTAGTAAATTTGTTAGAATAGCTTGTTGTATGGATGAGGTGTAGTTCTGGGCTGTTAAAAATGATGAACAAATTCATTGAATCAGAAGTTAGAGTAAAGGTTCCCAGTGGCAGGGATGGGTAGGAAAGAGGAGTTAATGCTTACTTGTCTGGGGGGATGGAAAGTTTGGTCATGGATGGTGGTATATTGTGCATATAATTAACACCATTGAATTTATACTTCAAAGAGGTCAAATGGGAAATTTTACATATAGGATATCACAATAAAATAAAATGAAATAAAACAAGACTGACTTGTGCAACACAGAGTGAACGCGAATATAAACTATGGATTTTGTTAGCAATGTGTATATACTCTCTACATGATTTTTCTGCAAACCTGCAACTGCTTTAAAAAATAAATTAAAACTGAGCCACACAAGGTAATTAGATGAGTCACTCCAAGATGTTTCCAGCTATTTCTGGACACAGAAATGTTCTTGAATGCCTGTTATTTTCTAGGTATTTGGGAATGTTTTGGTGAATAAAACAGACAAAAATATTATTCTCTTCATGGGGCTTAAGTTCAATGAAGGGAGGCAGATAAATACAATTAGTAAATAATTAATGATTAACTTAAATAATTAATTAATAATTAACTGCATTGTCTATTAGAAGGGGAAGAGTGCTAAGAATCACCATAGAAGAAATGTAACAGGGAAAGGGAGACACGGAATTCTAAAATGGGGAAAAGTGGAAATTTAAAATAGGGTGCTCAGTGTGGACTTCATTGAGATGCAGCTTTGTCATAAAGTCTTGAAAGATGTGAGGAAAAGAGCCAAGAGGATATCTGGATGCAGAATATTCCAGAAATAAGGAACAAAATTGCAAAAGTCTTAGAGCAAGAAAGGCAAAGGGGTTGAGTAACAAAGGGCAAAGTGGTGGGAGGAAGGGCGTAGGCGGGAGGGATCAGGCAGGATAGTATCCGATGGTTTAGGACCTTGTTTTAGTTTGCAAGCTGCTGGAATGCAATATACCTGAAACAAAATGGCTTTTCTAAAAGGGGAATTTATTAAGTTGCAAATTTACAGTTCTAAGACCATGAAAATGTGCGATAAAAGTCAAGCCTATAAAAATGTCCAATTTAAGGTATCCTGGGAAAGACACCTTGGTTCAAGAAGGCTGATGACCATCACAATTTCTCTCTCAGCTAGGAGGGCGCAGGGTGACATCTGCTAGTTTGCTTTCCCAGCTTCTTGTTTCCTGAAGCTCCCCCAGGGGCATTTTCCTTCTTCATCTCCAAAGGTCTCTGGCTGCATGGGCTCTTGGTTCTGGTTTCTCTGTCATTTCTGGTGGCTCTAAAGCTTTTTCCCAAATGGTTCCCTCTTAAAGGGCTCCAGTGAGCAGCCCCACCTTGAATGGGTGGAGACACATCTCCTTGGAAACCATCGGAAAGATGTCACCCAGCAACATTGAAAGACATGGCTTTTCTGGGGTATCTAATAACTTCAAACCTGCACAGACCTCGGGCTTCCCCAGGGCTGGGCACGGGCAGGTGTTAGTTCTCTGGAGCTGAGGAACTGGTGAGCTAAGACGTTTGGTAACGCCGTGTCCCTCCTCTCACACCAGGGGCGGGACTGAGGAGGGCCACGCCGGAAAACACTTTAGGCCCCGGGGACGGTGCTAACCTCACATGAACTCTGCGGTGTGCAGGAGTCCGGAGGGCAGTGCAGACAACAGCAGACTGCGGTCCTAGCTGAGTTCTAAAGAAAGTTCATCTGCTGTAGGATGAGCCTGTGAACTGCTGATAGTACGATTTGTTGGATGATTATATGGTATGTGGATGTATGTATCAATAAAATCGCGATAAAATAAAACAGCAAGGAGTGCAAGGGTGGTTCAGGGGTAGAATCGTCGCTTGTCATGCGGGAGACCCGGTTCGATTCTGGTCCCTGCACCTCACCCCCCACCCCCCAAAGTTCACAAACTGGTGCTGCGATAAGAGATAGCCCCGTGGATAAAAGAATGAAACATGAACACCGCCATACAGCGTACAAAACATAAACAGCAACATTTTATTTATGGCCACTGTGAGCCTAGAAATAAGAAACTGCATCTGGGACGACTCCTTCCCCTTGTGCTGCGGCTCCAGCGCTGTCTGAACCACTGTGACCACCCCTGCCTGCCCCTCCCCTGCCCGCCCCAGCAGCAGGAGACCGGGTGGTGGCCTCCGGGCCTCCCCGCCCCAGCCCGCTCCCCCGGTGGAGCTCTCCCCCTGGCCTGTGCCCCCCAAGGCTATCCTGTGATTGAGTGTGGGTGGGAGGTTGGACACCAGCCCGGAGTTTAATGGGAGAACCCCCTGCAGGCAGGTGCTGCCAGCCCAGACGGTGTAGGGTGCGTGCCGGGGAGGGGTGGGGCCCGCAGCAGCCGCTCAGTGGACCCGGGACCCCCGAGGCCACAAAGTAGTTAGGCCGCTGGGCCGGAGTGGAGCCTGTGAAAGCAGCTCCAGCCGGGCAATGAGCAGGCTGTGCTCTAACAAAACTTCATGTACGCACACTGTCCGCCTGGGAATAGCAAACTGAGCTGCAAGGCAACCGAGGCATTTTTCTGAGGGGCTTGGAATCGTGGTCTGGGGAGAGCAGGTGCAGACAGCAACCCCAAAACGCGTCTAGCTTTTTAAAGGAAAAGATGAGAGGAGCTGTGTGTGGTTGGTGGATATGTGGGGTGCTCCGTTTGTCCTTTGGATTGCACAGTTAGCTAAGTTATTTATCTCTGGTTTGTCTTACGGCCCAGATGCCCTAGGGTGTGGGGAGCTTTCTTATTTGGAGGCTTTGCAGACTTTGGCAGTTTGCAACATTTGGGACACAAACTGAGACTATTCTCCAAAATGACCTCCTGACTCGTTTTAAATGCCCTAGCCATAGTAACTCTAGTTTGTTTTACTTATTTTTTCTAACACTGAAATTTGAATTTCATATAATTTACATGTGTCATGGTATAGTCTTCCTTTGGTCTATTTTCCAAAATTCCAAAATAAGAAAATGTTCTTTTTTTAAAGCATAAAAAAGTTGAAACATTTAAAAAGTTAGTAATGTATCTAGTCTATGACTAATTGTTCCACTGTGCTTTGAAATTTGTTACTTTTCTATATATGTTTTATTTTTCACAAAAAAAGACAACAAAGTCGATTGTGTTGATGAAAAAAATATTTATTCCTTCTAGCCTCCAATGTTCTGGAGCAGCTAGAAGGAAAAATCTGAGAGGATATCCAATGAGAAACTCTGGGATCTGTTCTGTAACTAATTGTTGAAGAGTGCTTTGAAAACTATTGCTTTTTTTGTTCTTTGCTTTGTATATATGCTATATTATGTAATTTTAAAAGTTTTTTTTAAAGAGTTACTAGTGTAAAAACAATTCTTTGCTTCCTAGTCTACAAAAACAAGGTAGGTTGATTTGCCAATTCCTGCCTTAAACCAATTTTTGCCAAAATGCAGCTAACACCCCACCAGTGAACTATGAAATCAATTTTGTGGGCTGCAATCAACTTACAAAATGAAAGAGTTTATTCATGGACTCTAAGATGGCATCAATTATAAGATACATTATTTTTCTTATAGGCGCCACTATAAAATAAAAATAATCTAGCCTATCAAACAAACCAAGGAAATGCTATTAAGGAGTTGCAATCTGATTTCAGAGATGTTAAAATAAAAATATGAAACAGTAAAATTTAAAGTAGTCTGCTTAGTGTCATGAAATGTGTTAATGGCATAGAAGATAGAATATATCCCATGTAGTGGGGGTATTTTTATTTTACAAAACTTAAGTTTCAATTATATATACATGCACCCACATACATCCTGGCTTAATTATTCCTTTATCTCATAGTGTTATGTCACTTTAGATTTCAGATTTCATTACATGTTAGCCTGAAATTAGTGGATTCGAGTCTATTGTACACAGAATTGAGCATATTAAAAACAGCTACAATTTATTATGTAACAGTGGTGTGCATTGTTCTAGAAGCTGGGGACACAGCATTAAACAAAACACAAGTCCCTGCCTGCATGGAGCTTACAGTTCAGTGAACAGAAATAAAGAAGAAGCAAGATATATTTTATATAATGTTTTTTTAAATAAAAACTTGAGCTAGGTTTGGGTAGATCTCAGAGAGTTTTATTGAATCAATTCATAATCTGGAAAGGTTCCATTTGCCTGTAAGTAGAGAGGTATACTGCTGATCAAAGAGTGCATAGTCCGTTAAAAACAGAAAAAGAGAAAACAGAGGGAGGAAATCTTCACTGCTTAGTGCAGATGGCATTTCCTAATTGGTTAGTGTAGGCAATTGCTTAGCAATGAGGATGTTGGTTATCCTAAGAATAGGGAATTGGTGATAACTGATTGGTTGACTTAGATTCATTTGGGGGGGGTAGGAATAGAAAATTACTTAGATTTTGGTTTTGCTGACATGGGGCTTAGCACGGGTGCCTGATAGTGTTAGATTTTGGAATTCATTGCATGTTGGATATGTGGATTTGAGTCTATTGTACACAGAATTGATCCTATTAAAAGCAGCTATCATTCTTTTATGTTGGGCCTGCAAGATTGCATTTATCATGTGTGATGACAAACGCTTAGTTGAAAAAGAGCCTCGTTGGGAGAATAGCACATGGAAGGTGGGGGATATTAGTTTTTGATAAGTGTGGACTGTCATGGTGAGGTTCATGTGTCAACTTGGCCAGGTGGTGCTGTCCGTTTCTCTGGTCAGGCAAGTGCTGGCCTGTCTGTTGTGATGAGGACATTTCATGGACTTAAATCATGATTATGTCAGCCACATCCACAGCTGATTGCATTTTTAATCAGCTAAGGGGAGTGTTTTCTGCAATGAGTGATGCTTAATCTAATCACCAGAAGGCTTTTAAGGAGGATTCAGAAAAGACAGTCACTCTTCCTACTTCAGCCGGTGAGCCTCTCCTATGGAGTTTGTCCAGACCCTTCATCAGAGCTGCCAGCTTCACTGCCTGCCGTACGGATTTGGGCTCTTCCATTTCCATGATCGTCTAGCCAGCCTCTTCTGAGAGTTTGTTGAAGACCTTCATTGGAGTTACCAGCTCATGGCCTTTCCTAAAGACCTTGGACCTTTGCAGTCCCATGGTTGTGTAAGACACTTTTATAAACTTTATATCTACAGATAGCTCATGCTGATTCTGTTTCTCTAGAAAAGCCTATCTAATATAGGTGGTCAGGGAGGATTTGCTGAAAAAGACATGGGTCTGAAGGGGACTAGGGGCCATGATGGGAATGTTTAGGAAAAGAGCGTCCAAGGCAGGGGTGCAACTACATTCCTGCGAAAGTAAAAGGCCTGGCATTCCAGACTCCCAGAATTTGCATGGCTTAAGGCTCTATTGGGCCTTTCAAGTTCACTGATGTTTTCTTATGAGTAAGATGGGAAACCACTGGAGATGAATAGGGAAAAGAGTAAATGCCAGCTCAGTCATATATTTCATCAGGAACATTGGAGCTGTTGTGGGGAGTTCTGAAAAACAGATTGGAAGCTTCTGCAGTGATCATGGGGGAGAGAATATGTGCCTTCCATCAGGGAGGTGGAGCTGGGGTAGAAAGAAGTGGGACGCTGGATACCTTTAGAAGTGAGAGCAGATATGCTATTTGATTGTCTATAGGGTTTGTAAACAAGAAATAACAAACTAAATTGCAAGGCAACAAAGACATTTTTTGGGGATTCTTAGAATTGCAATTGGAGGTGTACAGATTCAGGTAGCAACCAAAATTGCATACAGTTTTGGCATTTAAAGGCAAGGGTTTCTAAAGAAAAAAGATTAAATAAGTTGTTTGTGCTTGGTGGATATTTGGGGTGCTCTAGTTGTCCTTCAGGTTAGATAGTTAACTGAGTTTTTTTATCTTGTGGTTTGTTTTATGGTCCAGGTGTCCTTGGGGTTTTGAGCATTGTTGCCTGTGCCTTTGCATACCCTGGCAGTTTGTGATAATATCTGGCTGATATTTGCCTGAGAGTAATCTCCCAACTCTGTTTTAAATATCTTAAGCATAGTAACTATTTTGTTTTATTTCTTTGAACTGGTTTGAGGAAAGACTGCCAAAGTTTATGAACTGAACAACAGAATGGGTTTATGAGAAAGGGAACACTACAGGAGCAGCAGGGTTTTTAGGGGAATGACTAGTATTAAATTTTGGTATTAAATTTTGCTTAGAAAACTTAGTATCCAAGAGGGTAGAGCTGGGTCTGGGATTTGGAGGAGGGGAGTGAGGCACCCAGGACTCAACATTTATGAGGCGCTCACTCAGGGACATTGAACCCATGTGTCCAGTTTGCTAAAGCTGCTGTTACACAATATTCCAGAAATGGGTTTAGATTTACAGTTTTAAGGCCATGAAAATGCCCCAGGCATCCAGGGTTCCTCTGGCAGCTAGCAAGGCAGCTAGCTGGCATCTGTTGGTCCTTCACTCCCAGGTCTCGGTACATTCAGCTTCTGGTTCTACTGGCCTCCTCCGGGCTTCCATGGGTCCTCTCAGCATCTCTGGGCCTTTTCTCTCTCTGTCGCCTCTGGGGGCTTTTTCTCTCTCCCAAGACTTCTCTGAGTGCTTCTCTCAGAGCTCTCTGGGCTTTTTCTGCCTTTATCCTCTCACAAAGGACTCCAGGAAAGGGCTAAGACCTGCTTTGAATGAGGTGGGTCACATCTCAGTTGAAACAACCTAATCAAAAGGTCCCACTCACAACAGGGTCTGCACCCACAGGAATGGATTAAAAGATTATGGTCTTTTCTGGGAAGCATCACAGCTTCACCCCAGCACACTGTGCCTCCTTCAGCCTTGTATGCCAGGCGCCTCACTCTCTCACCTGAGTTCCTGCCCTGCAGGAAGGATGTTGAGCAGTTCACCTGACATCCTGGGGCACTGGGTGCTGGAATGGCTGGAGAGGTGAAGTTAGAATTACCAGCAAATAGATCGTAAAGATATGGGGTTGGATGAGAACCTAGGGCGTCTGAAAGCTCATGCTGTGCTAGGAACTGGGCTTAGTCCTTTGCAAGCCGACCTTCCTCTTTGGCTTCCCCTTGTCAGTTTTATCTAGTCTTTTAAAGAACAGAGACTGTAATGTGTAATTCAAAGCTCTGTAGAATCTGACACAGCTGGGTTTCTAATCCTGCCTCACCCTCTAATTAGCTGTCACTTAAATGGGTTCAGCCTGTTTTCCTCATGTGTAAAACAGAGATGTTGTTAACTCAGTGTTTTGGGGGAGGATTAAATAAGGTAATGATTTTTGTCTTTCCAAATAAATATGGACTAATGTCATATGGTTGTCTTTAGGTAACAATTTATAAAAAGAAAGCTCTGGAAGTTGAAGGAATCTCTGGCTTCAATCAAGCAAAAAAATAATAGTAAAATGGTATATCTCTTGAAGGAGAAGGAATAGGAGCTAGCACCACAGATGAAGAATGGAGAAGACTCCAAACGCCAAGATGATGAAGATGCTGAGCTGATCTTTGGTGGGGTGGAAGATCCTGACATTCTCTTTGTCAAGATGGTTTCAAGTGCAAAACCTGTCATTTCAAACATTTTGAACAGCGTTACCCCAGGCTCAGGTTCAACCAAAAGGAAAGACCATGTGGGTCAAGAGACCACTCAGCATTGAAACCTGCAGACCATGTGACCCTATCATCAAGGGCAGTGGCTGGCTGGCCAGTTTCTCCACCTGTATTGAGGTCAATGGATAGTCCTATGATTATGGAGCATTTGGCTAAACCTGGTTGTCAAAGGAGCCCACCGCAGGTCATACCTGTAATTGCCTCAGATTTGCCCCCACCATGGACTCAGTGTGTGGCTGGAGCTGCTCATTCTGTAGGAAGCAAGGATGAAAGTCCTCGTGATTCAAAGTGACCTTCCCCTTCTGATATACACAGTAGAAACCCCAAAAGGTCAGTGATGTAACCCCTGGGGAGCAGTCTTCAGATTCCCGTTCACATGCCTTCCCCACAGTGAGTGCTGGTGTTCCTACCTCATTGAACCATGCCTGGAATGGAACATTATTTCCATGGGCATGTGTGAATGACAAGACATGTTTGGATCTTGTGACTCAGGACATAGCAAATAGCTTTGAAGGACTGGCAAAACCAGACTTTTCAAGCCTAACAAGTTAGAACAAGACTGCTGATTCCAAGAAAGGAAATATGGTTGTGTTACTTCATGACTTTTACTATGGACAGCATAAAGGAGACTGGCAGCCAGAAGAAAAAACTCACACAAAGTTTAAGTGCCTCAGCTGCTTGAAAATACTAAAAAACGTTAAGTTTATAAAGCATATGAAGCATCATTTGGAGCTTCAGAGGCAGAGGGGTCACAGCTGGGAAGGCCACACCACCTGTCAGCACTGCCACCAGCAGTTTCCTACTCCCTTCCAGCTGCAGTGTCACGTTGAAAGTGGGTACATCCCCCAGGACCCCTCCCCTGTTTCTAAAATCTGTGAACTGCCATTTGAAACAGACCAGGAATTATGAAAGACACAAGTTAGGCCATCTGTGGATCTTGGTTGTGGATGTCACAAGCCTTAGTCATCAAATGTGAATTTTCCATGGATAATTCTTCAGCTTTCTGGTTTCAAGAAGTAGCCCAAAGTATCCTGCATACTCCCTTCCAGATAACTTCTCCCAAGTAAAGACTATTTTAAGCCCTACCCCCATAGGTTGGTTTTGTCTATTTTGTAACTAAATAAATGGAATCACACAACATTGTCCTGCCTTTGCCTTCTTTTAAATAATGTCTGTGAGATGCATCCTGGATGTGTGTAGCAATGATGCACTCTTCTTCACAGATTGGTGGAATTCCATTAAATGAACATGGTGCCATTTTATGTATCCATTTTACTGTTGATGGACATCAGGCTGATACTTTTTTTTTGAATGCTGTATGGCGGGGATCACATTTCATTCTTTTTTCATGTGAGTATCCCCTTATTGCAGCACCATTTGTTGAGTTTTTGTTTGGTTGGTTTTTCATTTTCTTTTGTTTTGCTTGTTTGGGAAGTGCATGGGCTGGGAATTGAACCCAGGTCTCCCATATGGCAGGGGAGAATTCTATCACTGAACTACCCTTGCATCCCTGATTCTTCATTTTTTTAATGAAGCTGCCATGAACATTCCTGTGCACGCCTTGGTGGGCACACGGACTCAATTTTTCTCAGGTATACAGAGCTATGAGAAGGAGTGCAGGAACTGCAGATAAAGTGTAGATACTATCAAATATTTTCTCAAATGTAACTGAAACAATTTATATTCCCATCAGCCATACTGAGCGTTCCATTGACACAGATCCTTTTCAATGCTTGGTACTGTCAAATCTTTTAATTGGAGCCATTCTCTTGAAGTTGTAATGGTATCTCATTTAGTGCCTATGCTGGTTTGAATCCGTGGTGGATCCCAGAAAAGCCATGTCCTTTAATCCTCGTTCTGGATTAAAGTATTGCTGGATGGGAGTTTTTAAATTGTCTCTGGGGATGTGACCCACCCAATTGTGGGTAGTAACTTTTGATCAGATGGTTTCCATGGAGATGTGTCTCTATCCATTCAAGGTGGGGTTGCTTACTGGAGCTCCTTAAGAGGGAACATTTTGAAAAGAGCCACAGAGCTGGCACAGCCAGAGACCTTTAGACATGAAGAAGGAAAAATAACTCTGGGGGAGCTTCATGAAACAAGAAGCTAGGAGAAAAAGCTAGCAGATGCCACCATGTTTGCTATGTGTCTTTCCAGATGAGAGAGAAATTCTGAATGTCCTTCGCCTTCTTGAACTAAGATATCTTTCCCTGATGCCTTAGATCGGATATTGTTATAAACTTGTTTTAATTGGGACATTTTCTCAGCCTTAGATCTGTAAACTTGCAACTTAATAAACTTTCCCTTTTTAAAAGCCATTCCATTTCTGGTATATTGCATTCTGTCAGCTAGCAAACTAGAACAGTGCTTGTGTAAATTTTGATTTTTTTTTAACTCAATTGTTGGTTGGGAAGGGGTGAGGGAAATGCTGGGGCACTTTTGCCCTGTGTCTTGATCTGGGGTGATTTTGTGTCTATGCGTATGTACATTATGGCTGGTGTTTTGTGCATCCCTTTTAGGAAATTTAAGATATTCCAGCTATGTTTTCTTCTAGAAGTTTTAATGACTAACTTTTTATGTTTACATCTATGATCCATCTCAAGTTTGTTAGGCGTGGAGTCCTTAAGGATCCTACATGAGACAGTGAGTTAAAGGTTAACAGATTTGTTGAAGGAATAAAGCAGGGAAGAAGCAGGTGGGAGAGCAAAAGGGAGAAAGCAAGTAGGAAACTGAAATTGGCCTCCACCTGGGGAGCAGCAGGAACAGAGAGAAAATGACACTGGTTCCTTGTTCTGGGAGCTGTGTTTTATAGGGACAGTGAGGCCGGGATGAGAGGGTGCCCACTGGATGCTGTGTTGTTTCCTGATTGGATGGTGGCTTATATCTGGATATAAGATTTATATCTGGATCCTTGGACTGCCAAGGACACTGAGGAGGGGGCTGAAGGGGGTTCTGCACTTTAGAATTTTCTTTCTGACACCTAACAAAATTGATTTTTTGTTTTAGGTGTGAGGAATTAAGGTCAAGGTTAATATTTCCCTATATGCATATCTAAATTAATCAGCACCATTTACTAAAAAGAACACTCTTTCCCCTACCATATTGCAGCAAAACCTTTGTGAACTAGGTAAGTGACTATATATGTATTTCTGGATTTTATTCCATTCCATTTGTCCTGTTCTCCAACCTTGTGCTAGTTCCACATTATCTTAATTATTGTAGCTGTATATAAGTCTGTGTATCTGGGAGTTTAAGTGCTCCAGCTTTGGTCTTAAATTACCTTGGCTATTCCAGATGCTTTGTTGACTTGACGTGGTCACAGCGGACATCTATGTCTTGTTCTTAAATTTATGTTCAATAAATGCTTCACCATTAATTATAGTATTAGCTGTAGGGATTTTCGCAGGTGTCCACAAATTCAGTGGAATTGAACTAGAAATTAATAGCAGATAATTCAAAACAACAAACCATAGTTTGGAAATTAAGCCATATATTTTTAAACAGAGTTGGGAAAAGGGTGAGGCAAGCAAGGGGCCTGAGGTGCAAAGTGCCATTTGTCACTGCACTTTCACAAGCCTAAGAGGGAGTGGGTCCTTAAGTTTGTGTTCAAAGCTCCTTGTTTTCCCCACCTCAGTCCCTAGGTCCACCAAGAAATCACCATGAAGAAAAGATAATATTTGGAACTGAAACATTTATGGGAATGAGTTAGTTTTTCAAAATTTATGTCTTTATATATATATATAGTTTAAAAAGAGGAAACGTAAAAAAAAAAAAAACCAATGCTCCAAATCAGAGCTGTTCATAGCACTTTCTGAGAGGATGGAAATGTGCTGTATTCCACAGTCCAAAATATAATAGCCTCTAGTCACTTGTGACTTGATCTACTGAGCTGTGGCTAGTGTGACTGAGGAACTGAATTTTAAATTTTATTTAACCTTGATTAATTTAAAATTAAATATAAGGGAGAAAAAATAGATCTTCCTTGATTAATTTAAAATTAAATATAAGGGAGAAGAAATAGATACTACCCCCCAATTGAGTATATATTTTATTTTAGTATTTTTATTGTAAAAAATTTAACATACAAATATTCCTGACATACATTCTATACATAGTGTACAATTAATGGCTCACAATGTCATCACATAGTTGTGTATTCATCACCATGATCATTTTTTTAAAAATTTGCATCACTCAGCAAAAGAAATAAAGAAAAAAGAAAAAAATTCATATATAACATACCCCTTACCCTTACCAATAAAGTAGAATTTAATTCCCCTGCTCTGCCACCCTTATCCCCTTCCATTACCTGAGTGTAGGCTGGATTTCATAACTGGCTTCCAAGGAACAGAGTATGAAAAGGGGAAAGTAACTTTTTTTTCTTTTTTGCTTTGGCAGGCACCAGGAATCGAACCCTGGTCTCCAGCATGGCAGGTGAGAATTCTGCCACTGAGCCACTGTCGCACCACCCAAGGGAAAATAACTTTACAGGGAAGAAACCTGTCAATCCTTTGGCCCATTGTTCAAGGCTGACATCATCAGTGATAAGTCAGATTGACAGCATGTGTCCCTGCTATGATGAGAATGGTCTTGTCACTTCTATGGTAGTCCCAAAAACTCATTGCCCCAGTGTGATAGCATTTTAGTTTGTTAAATGCTGCTGGAATGCAATATACCAGAAATAGAATGGTTTTAAAAGGGAATTTATTGAGGTTACAAGTTTATGGTTGTAAGGCCATAAAAATGTAAAACTAAAGCATCCAGAGGAAAGTACCTTGACTCATGAAAGGGCCGATGGTGTCCAGGGTTTCTCTGTCAGCTGGGAAGGCACATGATGATCCCACATCTGCTAGTTTTTTCTCCTGGATTCTCATTTCAAACAACTTCCCTTTCTGCATCTCCAAAGTCTCTGTCTGCCTCAGCTTTGAGCTTTCTCCAAAATTCTGTCCCTTTTAAAGGGCCAGTAAACCAATCAAGACCCACCTTGAATGAGCAGAGTCACATCACCTGATCAAAAAGGCACACCACAATTGGGTGTGCCACATCTCCATGGAAATAATCCAATCAAAGACTCTGCCCCACAATATTGAATCAGGATTAAAAGAAACAGGGCTGCTCCCACAAGATTGGATCAGGAAAAAGGGTGTGGCTATTCTGGGGTACACACCAGCACAGATGGTGAGAAAAACAGCAGACAAACTGAAATTGAAGGCCATTTTACAAAATACTTGACATTTATTCCTTAAAATTGCCAAGGTGGTGCAATGCACGGTTACGTCTGAGAACCTCTTACAGACCAGAGCAGGCTAAGGGATGTGATGATTAATTGTGCTGTGGTATTCTGGGTGGGATCCCACAGACAAGGACATTAAAGTATAAATCAGAGAAATCTGAATAAAGCCTAGAGTTTAATTAATAGTAATATCCAACACTGCAGTTATTGTTACACCTAAGGATGTCATTTCACATCTCTATAATTTAGACATTGCAAATATTTTCTTTAAATTTATGGTCTCTTAATCTGAACTATGAACAGAAGTCTTCAAATATAAAGTATCCATCATATTTAGATTGAGTGACCTGACCATAATACCACAAAATTAGAAATTGAGAGATGAACAGCTTTAAAAAAATCTCACAGATTTTGAAAATAAATAACATATTGTCTTAGTTTGTTAAGCGGCTGGAATGCAGTATACCAGAAATGGAAGGCTTTTAAAAAGGGAACTTTTAATAAGTTAGAAGTTTACAGTTTTAAGACCATGAAAAATGTCCAAATTAATGCACCAAAAAAGAGGTTACCTTCACTCAAGAAAGGCTGATGCCATATGGACACATCTGTCAGCTGGGAAGCCACGTGGTGACATCTGCTAACTTTCTCTCCCAGCTTCTCATTTCATAAGACTTTCCTGGGGTGTTTTCCTTCTGCATCTTCAAAGGTCTCTGGCTGTTTGGGCTTTATCACTTCTGCTTTCCAAGCATCTGCATTGGCTCTGTTGTTTCTGGACTTTCTCCAAAATGCTTCTTCTTTTAAAGGATTCCAGTAAACTAATCAAGACCCACCTGGAATGGGTGGAGTCACGTCTCCATCTAATTAAAAGGTCACACCCACAATTGGGCATGCCATATCTCTGTGGAAATAATTTAATCAACACTTCTGCCCTACAATATTAAATCAAGATTAAAAGAAACAGCCACTCCCATAAGATTGAATCAGGATTGAAACATGGCTTTTCTGAAGTATGTAAATATGTGCAGACTGGTACACACATTTACCACTCAACCCTTGCGATAAAAGAGAATCCCTAAAAGGCCTGGGGGGTCTTACGGGAAGGGCTTGCCTTGCTGCCACTGCTGCCCTGGAAGAATCTGGGTGGACTTGGGTAAGTAGCCTTGAGGTCACTTTTGTGTCCACTGAGAGGAGGGACTGCTACTGCCTTGTGTTGTCACCTTTCTGTCCCCCAGGAGGAGTGATGCAGAGTTGCTGCTGGTGTCACACTTTCGGGAAATTGGCTCTACATCTGGGCTGGACTTTTAAATCTTCCTCTGTGGATCAGCTATCGGATTTTTAAAAAATGTTCTCAGCTATTTAGTATTTTGTTGGAAGAACAGAATGACACCCAGTACCCTATTCTTCATAATGATCCTCAGGCTAGATCTTCAGATGTGTAATGGACAGAATCATCTAGGACAGACGAAATTCAGTGCAGATGCCAAAAATATGAAGATTTGGACAGAGGCACCACTGAAAAACTCTATCAGAAGGGTGAAATTCTTTGCTGGGTTATGCCACGGCCCCAAAATGTAGAGAAAAAGGCTTAAGCTACATGGGTGCAACATTGTAATAAAATTTTGTTTACGAGTTCAGAAGAAAATAAAGACTTCCCTACTTTGGGATTAAAAACCAGAGAAAGCAGAGATCAGCTACACTGGAAAACAAGTAAAGCTTTTAGTATGTTTATGACCATTATTTAGAAGATGCTGATTGGTTTATGAAAGCAGATACTGATATAGATGTCATACCAGACAATTTGATTAGCTTCTTTCAAAATATGACCCTGACAAACACATTTACTTTGGAAGAAGATTTAAGCCCTATGTAAAGCAGGGCTCTATGAATGGAGGAATGCTATTCTAGTTTGTTAGCTGCCAGAATGCAATATACCAGAAACAGAATGGTTTTTAAAAGGGGGAATTTATTAAGTCCACAATCCTATGGCCGTGAAAATGTCCCAACTAAAGTAAGGCTATAGAAATGTCCAATCTAAGACATCCAGGGAAAGATACCTTGGCTCAAGAAGGCCAATGAACTTCAGGGTTTCTCTCTCAACTGGAAAGGCACATGGCAAATATGGCAGCATCTCCTAGCTTCCTCTCCAGGCTCCTTGTTTCATGAAGCTCCCCCGGGGCATTTTCCTTCTTCATCTCTAAAGGTCTCTGGCTGTGTGGGCTCTTGTGGTTCTTTCCAAAATGTTCCCTCTTAAAGTGCTCCAGTGAGCAAACCCCACCTTGAAGGGGTGGAGACACATTTCCATGGAAACCACCTAATCAAAAGTTACAGACACAGTTGGATGGGTCACACCTACACGGATAATTAAAAAACCTCCACCCAGCAACACTGAATGAGGATTAAAGGACATGACTTTTCTGGGGCCTACCACAGATTCAAACCAGCAGAAGCAGGATATGCATTGAGCAAGGTATCCTTCAAGATATTTGCTGATGCATTTAATGTGGAAAAATGTACACATAGTTCCTCCATCGAAGACTTAGCACTGGGGAGATGCATGGAAATGATACACGTAGAAGCAGAAGATTCCAGAGATATCACTGGAAAATAAACTTTCCATCCCTTGTACAGAACACCACTCAGTCAAAGGTTATCTATCCCAAATCTTTTGGTACTGAGATTATAACTATTATGTTCCTGTAGTGGATCCCAGATGCTGTTCTGATCTTGCAACTTCCTTTCACTATCTTGACTGTTTTGATTTGCTGATACTGTTGGTATGCAATATATCAGAAATGGAACGACCTGTAGAAAGGGAATTTATTAAGTTGCAGGTTTACAGTTCTACAGCCATAAAACTTTCTAAACTAAGGCATCCAAATAAAGATACCTTGACTCAAGAAATGTCAACGCCTGTCACTTGGGAAGGCACATGGGTAGTGTCTGCTGCTCCTTGTTCTGGTTCTGTTGCTTCCAGCTTCTGATGCCAGTGTTTTCCTCTCTATACATCTGTGGGCCTTCACTTCGCTCCTGTGGGACACAACTCTAGGTTCTGGCTTGCTTAGCATCTCATGGGAAGGCACGTGGTGAAATCTTCTGGGCTTTACATCTCCAAATGTCTGTGTCTAAGCGTCTGCTTTCTCTGACATTACTCCAAGTATCTCCGAATGTCTGCATCTCTGTTGGCTCTGATGCAACTGTTCTCTATGTGTCTGCATCTGGGGTTATCCTAAAATGCTTCCCCTTTTAAAGGACTCCAATAAAGTAATCAAGACCCACCTGGGATGGGAGGAGTCACATCTCCATCTAATCAAAAGCTTATACCCAATATTGGGTGTGCTACATCTCTATGGAAGCAAGCTAATAAAAAATCCCACCCTACAGTATTGAATCAGGATTATAAAATATGGCTTTTCTGGAGTCCACAATGGTTTTAATTATGTATGAGTTAGAATACCTCATTTATCATCTTCACCCATTTGATTATTTATATGGGTGATATCAACCTGCCTTACCTGAGAATATTCTAAAGGAAATAAGTGAAATGTACAAAAATGATGATTGAAAAGTAAAATTAGAAAACTGTTGAAAGAAAAACATGAGTGAACAGAGTTGAAATGTCTGGCATTGCACTGAAGAAGGACTTCTACATTTCTGATAAAGAATACTGGAATCTCAGTGTGGAAATTCTTTATAAATGAACATTCTATATTAGAAATCTTCCATATGAATGACAGTAAACTGAAGTATTAATGAGCTGTGAAGTCAGTTAAAATGTGTTTTTCATATACATATGAAGAATATGTGTTTTAAAAATGGTGGCCAGGAAGAGGGAATAGAAAAAAAGATTTTGTTGCCAGTTCCTGACCACATGTGTTAAGCGTTTTAGTTTAATTGTTTTAAGTTTACTAAAACCACACCGCACCATGTTAGCAACACACACAATGCTAAAAAGCTCTGCCTTCTTCCCCAGTACGTGGATCATGTCTACCAGGGGTATAAATCTCCCTGGCATTACGGGACAGGATTCCCAGGAATGAGCCTGGCCCTGGCATCGTAGGAGTGAGAAAGACTTCTTGATCAAAAGGGGGACGAGAAAAGAAACAAAATCAAGTTCCATTGGCTGAGAGATTTCAAATAGAGTGGAACGATCATTCCAGAGGTTATTCTTATGTGGTATAGAGATACACCTTTTCAGTATTTGGTGTATTGGAACAGCTAGTACGAAATACCTGAAACTGTTGAACTGTAATCCAGTGGCCTTGGTTCTTGAAGATGATTGAATAACGATACAGCTTTTAAGGTGTGACATGTGATTGTGAAAAACTGTGGCTGACACTCCCTTTATCCAGTGTATGGACAGATGAGTAATGATAAAAAAAGACAAAAATAAATAAAAGGGGGCATGGAGGGGTATGGGATGTCTAGGATGTTCTTTTTTACTTTTATTTTTATTCTTGTGCTTATTTTTATTTTTTTGAGTAGTGAAAATGTTAAATAAATTGATTGATGACAAATGCACAGCTTTATGATACAGCGAAACACACTTATTGTACACTTTGTATGATTATATGATACATGAATATATATCTCGATAAAATTGCATTAAAAAAGTGATCTGCCTTAAAGAAAATTTTAGAAGAAAAAATCTGTTGCTCAGTGTTGTTTGTAAACTCAATTCATGACTTTGTATTTGTAGTACACCATAAATGAAACCCTCCTTTCCGTGCCCCCTCCACACACAGTTTGTCTAATGAAAATTTTCCTGTTATAATTAGTATTTATTTCAGAGAAAAAAAGTGGCATATGAATGGCACTTGTCATAAAGTGCATTAATAAAACCGTACTTAAGAAAGAATCGCTAAGGGAATTAGGAAATACATGGAATTGAATGGTAATTAACATACTATGTTACAAATTTGTGACACAAAGCTAAATCAGTACTTAAAAGAACATTTATACCATTAAAAACACGGTGGGGGAAGAGCTTATAAACACTGAACTAGACAGTCACGCCAAAAAGTTGGAAAAAGTAGCAACAGAGCAAACTGACAAGGTCCAAGAAGGAAGAAAATAATAAAGAATAACAACAACAACAAAAATGAAACAAGAGAAAAATAGCTTCGCAGAAGCTTAACAAAACCAAAAACTGGTTCTTTCACAAGATTATCAAGAAAAACTCTTGGGGGAACTGGTCAATACATTAAAGAAGAAAAGGTACAAGCAAACCAATGCCCTGCGAACTTTTCCTGGAAAGATCCAGGCAGTACCTATCTCGGGCTTTGGGAGCAGCAGGTGCATCCCACGCAGTCCACCGACTCTGCTGTTGTAGCAGGATATATCCCTGTTCCAATAAAATGTTCTTTAAGGGCACAAATTTGAATTTCATATAATTTTCACGGGACCAAAACAATATTCTTCTTGTAATCTTAATTTAACAATTTAAATTAAATTGTAAGCGCCATTCTCAGCCAGCTGCAAGATGTGGCCACATGGGCCACATGCTAGTGCTTTTACGGGACAGGTGACACACCCTGGGCTACGAGAGCTGGACACCAGGAAGGCAAGCGCACCCCCCCCTCCAGGGACTCGGGGTCCCGCTGCCCCTCCCCCACTTCCCGCAGCCAGACTGCACAGCACCGGGACGCCGCCAGGGGCGCAGCGCGTGCGGGGCGTGAGCGGCGCCGGGGCCGGAGGGGCTGCCGGGCCGCGGGCTTCGCCCCCGGGGCGCCTCAGGCCGGGAGCGCGGGGTGAGAACGCGGCGTGGCGTGTCGGGCACCTGGAGTCGCCCCGAGAGCTCTCTCCGGGGAGGCCCCGCACTCCGGAGCTCGCCCCCAGTCCTGTGCCGCTGAGGGTCCGTCCTCCAACGTGGTCCTCCGAAGGCGCTTTGTGGCGACCTCGGGGTCCCCTTCCCTCCCTTCCCAGGCCCTCACACCTCCCCTCTCCTCCTAACCCTCCACCCTGGTTGGCTTAGGACGTGGCCTGCCTGAGATGCCGCAGGTGCGTAGCCATAGCACCGCACGCCCGAGGTGAGAGGAGAGGTCTTCCTGAGAAGATCAAGGTGACAGCTGTTTCCAGCCTTCTCTCCTGTGCGCCTGCGCGAGAGCGTCCTGTCTCGGGGTGTTTCCTGCAGGAATCTGGACGTGCGTGGGCCGTTCAGGCCGCCCATTGAACCGGTATTTCCGGAGTCCTCTAAGCAGCTTTCCTAAAGAGAAAGACGGCAGTCTATCGCCCGGCATTCAGAAAGGTAAAAGAGAATATACAAGCACCTGAGGATTAAAGCTGTGTAAAGCTCTGACTTTTCTTACCGTGTTTGGGAGCTAAAGTGAGCCGATAAATACCGTTTATACCCTAAGATTTCAGTTAATGAATTGAAGTTGTTCATTCAAAGGACGTTTGTATTTCTTAAAAAGGAGTTTGTTTCCTTCTATACCTTTTCCCATAGGGCTTTGTGCGGCTGGACAGGGGAGGCTGTCTGAACTCATCACATGCCGGTAGGTGAGTATAAGTGAATTCTTACCCAACGCACTTAAGCATACAGCTCACTGAGGTCCCATTGTGTTAGTTATCTATTGCTGTATAGCAGACAATCCTAAAATTTAGAAGCCTAAAGTAGCATTTATTATCTCACACAGTTTCTGAAGGTCAGGAGTCTGAAGGTGTTCAGCTTGGGCAGTTCTGGCTCAAGGCCCTCCTGAGATTGCTGACAAGAATAAAGCCAGGTCTGTGCTCCCTGAGGACTTCACTAGGCTGTTTGATCTGCTTTAAGCTCACTCACTTGGCTTTTGGCAAGAGGCCTCATTTCCTTATCAAGTGAACTTCTCCCTTGGCCTGTTCCTGACATGGGCCCCTGAAGAAAGTGTTCCAAGAGAGAGCTTGCACCCAAAATGACCAGAGCCATAGAGTCTTCTCATAACGTAATTTTGGATTGATGAAACATATTTCTGCCGTGTGTGATTGGTCCCACAGACCAACCCTGATGCAGTGGGGAAAGGACTGCGTGAGGTATGAATACCAGGAAGTGTGGTTCATGGTGGGGTTTGGGGGACATGGCTACAATAGCCATTATTCCCCATTCCAGCATATCTCCATTAAATCTCAGGTATTGTCCCATTACTTATTTGGGGGAATTATTTGGTTTCTAGCTAAGGTAAAACCCTCTGCTTCTGAACTACAACGGTATTGTCCCAAGATGTCTCCTCTTTGTCCTGGATTATTACGTTTTCTCTCTCTCTGGATTTTCTCATCAGCAAACATATTGATTGTAATATCACCTCTCACTAAACGCCCTTCTTCTGATGCCACATCCCTGTCCTGCTTATTTTATTTGTGTTTATGGTTACAGAAACATTTCTCCTGGGTTGTCTGTATTTGTGGTCTCCAGGCATTTCCCATTCTCTTTTAAAATCTCTCTTGTGGAGTTCACCAGTGAATTCCACATTGCTTAGTCCAGTGGCCCATTTTTTAGTTTTCAGTGTATTTGATCCATTGACAACATTGCCAGGTTTTATTTCCCCCTACTTCAAAATAGTTGTTCATTTGGGTTCCAGGATGCCTCTTATCTCAGAGGTTCTGAGTTCCTTCTTGAACTCCTTTTCTGTTTCCTTCTCATCTCCCTGAACTCTAACTGATGGCATATTCCAGGGCTCGTTTTTTTCCATCTCCTTTTTTCCCTAGGCGATCTCATCTAGTCATGTATTTTAAGTACTGCTATATGCTAAAGGCTCCAGAATGTATATCCCTACCCAGACCTTTCCCTCGTCTCTAGCCTAATATATCTACCTGCTAAGCATCACCTTCTGTATGTCATCCTCCTTTCTTTTACATCCCACATCTAATCCATCAATAAAGTTTGTGGGATATACCTAAAAGGTTTTGATCCAGCAACAACTTAGTATGGCCATTCTCTACTCTGTTTGATAACACCATCTTTTTTCTGTGTTATTCCAATATCTTTATAACTTGTCTTCCTGCTTCCCTCTACATTCTGTACACGTCAGCCAATGTAATCCTTTTGAAACATAAGTCAGACTATATCCTCCCTCAGAACCTTCCAGTGACCTCCTATCACACTCAGAGTAAAAGCCAAAGAACTTGAAATGGTCAGCAGAGCCCAACAAGATCTTGGCTCTGCTCCATGGCCACCAGTTCATTCTTTGACCTCATCTCCAACTTCTCTCTCTCTCCATTGGCTTACCTATCGTCCTTAAATGTGTTAAGTGTGGACCAATTTCAGAGACTTTGTATTTTCTTTTCGCTTTGGGAGGTTACTCTTCCCCCAGATAAGTATAACCCCATCAATCAAACATCAGTCTGTGTCTGTTCTCCTTGTCCCTGCTCTTTCTCCATAGCATTTATTATCGTCTGATATACTATATATCTGTATTTCCATCTGTTATCCATCTATTTATCCAAATTTAACTGGAACATCAGCTGTCTTATAAGATAGGGACCTTATTTGGGTGTCTGCTGTATCTCCAGGACCTACACCGGCACCTGGTATATGATAGGTTCACCAACTTTGTTGAATGAATGGTCTGCTCAGGTTCCTCTCAGACACCTCAATGCCCCCTCACCCCTGCTTTTCTTTTTTCATGTGATCACAAGACTATCAAAACTGCAGACTTTTCTTTATTATTCCTATGTCATGTCTCTCTCTCTTGGTCTCTTGTGGACAGGGATTCAGTGCATTTTATAGCCTCCAAAAATAGTCAACATCAAAATAATACCAAACATGAATATGTGACTACGTGTAGAACCTCTTAAGAAGTTCCCATAGATGAACAATTTCTCCCTCTTTACTTAAAAAAATAAAATCTGTTTCCTTTTTCCATTGCTTTTGTTTTCTGGACTCATGAGTTTTTAATGTAGCAATATTATTATATGGCCAATTTGAGATGGTGAGAAATAATAGTGACTTATACCGTTTTAGTTCTTAACACTTAGTAATCATGGGTGCAATCTATTTTAATGTTATCTGTGTAAGCTCCCTATACTTGTAAGTTATGTGATTGTCAGTCCATTACTCATTACTTACTTTAACGTATGTATTAATTAATCGGTTATTTAAGTAGCATTGAATAATACAATCTTGAGCATGTTTGGTGGGGGAAAAGATGCTCCGAAGAGGTCTTACCACGATTTTCCCCTCAGGAGCTTTCCAGCAGGGAGATTTTAGTTGCCTGGAGATTAATGACAGGGCCCACCTGTCTTGCATGGAGGGAGCCCTTTCACAACCTCTTGATGCCTTAAAATGAGGGTGATCATAAAATTTATCATCCAAACTTAGATACTTATAAAACTGAAAAGGTCTCTATTGATAAATACATGAAGATAGCAGGTTAAGCTGGGACTGTTCTGGTCAAACCAGGATATTTGGTCACCTTACTTACAACAGATTTTGTCTACTAAATCCTTGGTACTAGAAAAGTCCACTTCCATTCTGTGGAAAGATGTAAATATTCCATCCCTGGGAAGGTATGCCTCCTGCAAATTTATAAAGTAACCACCTGATACTAGTTTAACTCTATTAGATTAGCTTGCATTGTTCCCGTAATCCTAATTATTGAACACTTTTTCTCCATATGGTGTCTGCTTGCGGGGTTTGCTTTGGGAATTTAGCATCAGCTGTTGAGATGTGCTGGTCACACCAGCCTGTTGCCCTTTTTTTAAAAAAAAATTTGAACTATAATTCACATACCATAAAATTCATTCTTTTAAAGTGTATATGTGAGTGTTTTTTCATATTCAGTGGTTTTTCATATTCAAAAAGTTGTGTAACCAGCCCCACTGTCTAATTTTAGAACATTTTCACTAACCCAAAAACAAACCCATTAGCGTCTATTCTCTGTGTTAGTTTTTTTGGTAGCTGCTGGGGTAAGTTACCACAAACTAGGTGGCCTAAAGCAACAGAAATTTATTTGCTTATGGGTTTGGAGGGCAGAAATCAGTCTCATTGGGCCTGAAACAAGGGGTCTGCAGGTCACACTCCCTCTGGGTTCTAGAGCATAGCTTGTTCCTCAGCTGTTCCACATTGGGGGTGGCTGGCGTTACTTGGCTTAGGGCCGCGCCGGTCCAGCCTCTGCCTCTGGGCATCACCCTCTCCTCATGTGTGTGAAATCTTCCTATTTTTTCTTCTCCTTTTTAAATGATAAACTGTATTTTTAGAGCAGTTTAGGTTATGGAAAATTTTTCACAGAAATTAACAGTTCTCATACACCCTGTCCCCCTGCTACACACGCACACACTCACACTTAATTTTCTCTCTAATTAACACCTTGCATTAGTGTGGCACATTTGTTACAATTGATGAACCAATATTGATGCATTATAATAACTAAAGTCTATAGTTTATTTTAGGGTTCACTGTTTGTGTTGTTCTGTTCTGTGGGTTTTGACACTACTGATTTTTGCACATTGATCTTGCATCTCAACTCTTTTCTCAATTTATTAGCTCTAGTAACTTTGTGGTAGGCTATTTTTGGGAACTTTCTGTACATAGTGTTCTAGTTTGCTAGCTGCCAGAATGCAATATACCAGAAACAGAATGGCTTTTGAAAGGAGGAATGTATTAAGTTGCAAATTTGTAGTTCTAAGGCTGTGGAATTGTCCTGAATAAAGGAAGTCTATAGAAGTGTCCAATCTGAGGCATCCAGGTTCAAGAAGTTAGATGATGTTCAGGGTTTCTCTCACAATTGGAAAGGTACATGGCGAACATGAAGACATCTGCTAGCTTTCTCTCCAGGCTTCTTCTTTCATGAAGGTGTTTCCATTTAGCTGTGTCTTCACGCATTCAAGGTGGGGTTGCTTACTGGAGTTCTTGAAGAGGGAACAATTTTAGAAAAAGCTACAGAACTGCCAGAGCAGAGAGAGCCACACAGCCAGAGATCTTTGGAGATGCAGAAGGAGAACACCCCCAGGGAATCCTTTGAAATGAGAATCAGGAGAGAAAGCTAGCTGACGTTGCCGTATGCCTTTCCAGGTGACAGAGGTGTTCTGGGCCCATCAGTCTTTCTTGAATCAAGGTATATTTCCCTGGTTGCCTTAGTTTGGACATTTTCATAGCCTAAGAACTGTAAACTTGCAACTTAATAGCTCCCCTTTTTAAAAGCTGTTCCATTTCTAGTATATTGCATTCTGGCAGCTTTAGCAAATTAAAGGTGGAATTACTGTCTTTATATGACAGTTATGTGTTTAACATTTTGGGGAACACTTTGATGTATTTTGAGTTAATTTTTGTATCTGGTAAGAGTTGGAGTTAAATTTCTTTTTTTTGTTTTTGTATATGGATATTCTTTTGTCAAGCACCATTTAATGTAAAAAACACTCTTTCTTCTATTGTTTTGTCAATCATTTGACCATAAATGTTATAGTTAGTTTCTGGACTGTCAGTTCTATTCCATTTATCTATATTTTTGTCCTTATGCCAGTACCATAGTTGTTCCAGTTTGCTAGCTGCCGGATTGCAATATACCAGGAACAGAATGGATTTTAAAATGGGGAATTTGATAAGTTGCTAGTTTACAGTTCTAAGGCCGAGAAAATGTCCCAATTAAAACAAGTCTATAGAAATGTCCAATCAAAGGCATCCAGAAAAAGATACCTTGGTTCAAGAAGGCCAATGAAATTCAGGGTTTTTCTCTCAAGTGAGAAGGCACGTGGTGAACATAGTCAGGGCTTCTGTATCAGCTAGAAGGGCATGTGGCGAACATGGCATCATCTGCTAGCTTTCTCTCCTGGCTTCTGGTTTCATGAAGCTCCCTGGGAGGCGTTTTGCTTCTTCATCTCCGAAGGTTGCTGGCTCACAGATTCTCTGCTTCATGGTGCTGCAGCATTCTCTGCTCTCTCTGAATCTCCCTCCGAAATGTTTCCTCTTTTATAGGGTTCCAGGAAACTAATCAAGACCCACCCAAATGGGTGGAGACATGCCTACACCTAATCCAGTTTAACAACCACTCTTGATTAAACCACATCTCCAGGGAGATGATCTAATTACAGTTTCAAACATACAATGCTGAATAGGGATTAGAAGAAACGGCTGCCTTTACAAAATGAGATTAGGATTAAAACATGGGTTTTCTAGGGTATATACATAATTTCAAACCAGCACAGTAGTCTTCATTACTTTAGCCTTGTGACAAGTTTTAAAATTGGGACATGTGAATTCTCCAACTTTGCTCCTGTTTTTCAGGATTGATTTGAGACTTCTATGGCCCTGGCCTTTCCACATGAATTGTAGGATCACCTTGTCATTTTCTGTGAAAATCAACTAGAATTTTAATAGAGTTTGTGTTGATGTTGTAAGTCAATTTGGGGAGTATTGCCATCTTAACAATATTAAATCTTGTATTACATGAACAGTGAATAGCGTTCCATTTGTATAGTTCTTTAATTTCTTTCAATAATTTATTTTGTAGTTTTCAGTATATGTCTTACATCTCTGATTCAACTTATTCCTAGGTATTTTATTCTTTATGATGCTCTCGTAAATGAAATTGCTTTCTTAATTCCATTTTTAAGAATGTCCATTGCTAGTGTCTAGAAATATAATCAATTTTTGAATACTGACCCTGTATACCTACAATATTGCTGAACTCATTCAGTAGTTCTAATATGTTATTTTTATGTGTGGATTCCTTAGGACTTTCTATATACAGTATCATTGGCATCTGTAAATAGAAATTGTGTTACTTCTTTTCCAGTCTACATGCATTATACTCCAGTATAATGTTAAATCAAAGTGGCAAGAGTTGACATCCTTGTCTTGTTCCTGATTTAAGGAGGAAAGCTTAAGTGTTAGGATGCTAGCTGTGGGTCTTTCACAGATCCCCTTCTTTTGGGTGGAGAAATTTCCCTTTTTTCCTAGTATGTCAAGTGCTTTTTATTTTCTATATCATGAAAGAACGTTGAATTTTATCAAATGGTTTCCTGTGTCTGTCAATGGTCATGTGGTTTTGCCTTTTATTCTATTAAAATGATTCATTATGTTAATTGATTTTTGTATAGTGAGCCAACCTTGCATTCCTTGCATAGATCTCACTGAGTCATGGTATATAATCCTTTTTATTTATTGTTAGGTTTTCTACTATTTTGTAGAATATTTTTCCATCTATATTCATAAGGGACATTGGTTGGGAGTTTTCATTTTTGCATGTGCTATCTTTGTGTATGGTATCATGGTGACATTGGCCTCATATAATGAGTTGAGAAATGTTCCCTTTTCTACTTTATCCAAGAGTTTGTGAAGGGTTGGTTTGAATTCTTCTTTAAAATGTTTAGTATACTTCACCAGTAAGACCATGTGGTCCTGGCTTTTGTTTGTGAGAAACTGTTTGATTACTAACTTAATATCTTTACTTGTCTTCAGTGTGTTCATATTCTGTTTCCTGTGGAGTCTGTTGCAGTTTCTGTCTTTTTGAGAATTTGCTCATTTCATCTAGGTAATCTAAATTGTTGGCATAGAATTGTTCATAGTATTCCCTTAAAATTAGTTTTATTGCTATGTGGTTGATTTTATTTCCTGATTTTAGTAGTGTGAATCTTTTCTCTTTTTTTCTTGATCAGTTTAGCTAAAGATCTGTAAATTTTGTTAATTTTTTTTTCCAAGAACCACCTTTTGGTTCAATTGATTTTTCTTGATTGGATTTTAAGTTTTTATCTTTAATTTTAATTTTTTTTCTTTCTGCTTTCTTTGAATTTAGTTTGTTCTTTTTCTGGTTTCTTTAGATAGGTTAAGTTATTAGTTTGAGTTTTTTTAAATATAGCTATTTATAGCTATAAATTTTGCTTTAAGTACTGTTTTAGGTGCATCCCATAAGTTTTTGTGTGTCGTATTTTCATTTTCATTCTCCTCAAAATATATTTTAATTTCCCTTGTGACATCTTCTTTGACTCATTGGCTATTTATGAGATTGTGTTGTTTTTTTGGTTTAATTTCCACATATTTGTGAATTTCTTTCTTTTATTGATTTCTAATTTCATTCTGTTATCACAAGAGAACATACCGGGTGTGATGTCAGTCCTTTTAAACTCACTGATATTTGTTTTGTGGCCTAACATATGGAAAATTATCCTGGAAAATAATGCATGTGCCCTTGAGAAGAATGTGTATTCTGCTGTGTTGGTAGAATGCTCTAAGGTATCAGTTAGGTCTAGTTGGTTTGTAATATTGTTCAAGACCTCTGTCTCTTTGTTCATTTATGCTGAGATCTTCTATCCATTATTAAAAGTGGTGTATCAAATTCTCCTGCTCTTATTCTAGATCTGTCTATTTCTCCTTTCAATTCTTTTATAGTTTGCTTCATGTATTTTGGGGTTCTATTGCTAGATCCTGTTTTAGATTGCTAAATGTTGGTGGATTGCTGTAAATCAGAAATGGAATGGCTTTTAAAGGGGGAATTTATTGTTACAAGTTTACAGTTCTAAGTCTGTAAAAATGTCCAAATAAGGCATCCAGGTAAAGATACCTTGACTCAAGAAAGTTACACATGGTAAGGTATGTGGCTGACATCTGCTGGTCCTTGTTCCAGGTTCTGTTGCTTCCAGCTTCTGGTGCTGCTGATTTCCTCTCTAAGAACCTGTGGGACTTCCTTAGCATCTCTTGGACAAAACTCTGGGTTCTTGCTTGCTTAGCATCTCAGGACAAGGCACATGGTGATGTCTGCTGGGCTCTGCATCTCCACATGTCCATGTCTAGGTGATTGCTCTCTCTGTTGGCACTCCAAGCATCTCCAAGTATGTGAGTGTCTTGGCTCTGAAGCTTTCTGTAAATGTTTCAAGGACTCCAGTAAACTAATCAAGACCCACCTTGAATGGGGTGAAGTCCCATCTCCATCTAATCAAGTGGGTGTGGTACATCTCTGTGGAAGTAATCTAATCAAAAGGCAACATCCACAATTGAGTTCCTCAATCTCCATGGAAACAATCTAACCAAAGATTGCCACCCTAAACAATAGGTCTGGCCCCACAAGATTGGATCAGGTGTAAAAGTAGATGGCTTTTCTGGGGTAGATAACAGTTTCAGACTAGCACAGATTCACATGTTTATGATTGTTCTGTATTCATGATAGATTGGCCCTTTTTTTCATTATCAAATGTCTTTCTTTGTCTCTCATAACAACTTTATCTTAAAATGTATTTTGTTTTATCCTGGTATAGCCACTCTAGCTCTGTTTTGGTTACTGCATGCATGGAATATCTTTGTCTTGTTGGGAAGAGTGTTTGGGACATGCTTTCAATATTGAAGCAGCTTGTGTTTTTTGTTTTTTTGTTTAATTTTCACATTTCCCTGTCTTTATTTCCTACTTGTGTAGCACCCTAGATCAGTCAGAGGTGAGTGCTTAGGGACTTCTTAGATATTTTCTGGGCATTTACATACTAGTACTCATGCTTGTGGTCTCTAGATTCCCAGGTCTATTTCTAGAATAATTTGTAAGTTATTTGTTTTTTCCAAGTTATCTATGGACATCCCGTTTCTCAGTTTTCCTTTTAAGTCTTTTGGTCAGCTTTTATGTTTCCCAGGTGTTATTGCTGTCTTGGACATCTGTGATGTTAAATGGTTACCATTGATAGTTTTCAACAAACATCCCCAGGAAAAATTTGTCAGGTCAAATAAAGATGAATCCTGAATGGGGTTTTCCACAGAATTGCCAGATCAGCTAAATAGTGACAGTTCTTTCAGAATGGTGCTTTTGTGATTGTGGGACTCATTTTTATTAATTATTTAAAAAATGGTAATTTTTAAATTGTGATAACATTGCATAAAATTTGCCGTTTAAAGTACTTTTAACCCTACAATTTAGTGGCATTAATTACATTTATAATGTCGTGTACCATTGAGACTATTACCAAAGGTTTTTCATCACCCAAAACAGAAATTCTGTACCAATTTAAGCAATAACTTCCTATTCCTCCCCTCCCCTCAGCCCCTGGTAATCTAATCTGCTTTCTGTCTCTATGAATATGCTTAATTTAGATATTCCATATATGTGGAATCATACAATATTTGCCATGTGTTTGTCTTATTTCATTTAGCATAATAATGTTTTCAGGGTTCATCCATGTGGTAGCATGTATCAGAACTTCATTCCTTTTTACCCATTCCTTGTATAGCCATTCATCTGTTGATGGCTACTTAGATTGTTTACACCGTTTCAGTATTGTAAACAATACTGCTGTAAACATTGGTGTACAAGTATCAGTTTGAATCCCTATGTTCAGTTCTTTTGAGTGTATACCTGAAAGTGGAATTGCTGAGTCACATAGTAATTCTGTGTAAAATTTTTGAGGATCTACTGAACTGTTTTCCGCAGCAGCTATACCATTTTATATTCCCACTAGCAATGCACAAAAGTCCAATTTCTCTATGTCCTTGCCAGCACTTATTATTTTCCAGTATTTTAATAGTAGCCTTTCTAACAGGTGGGAGGTGGTATATCATTATGGTTTTGATTTGCATTTACCAAACGACTTATGTTGAATGTGGGTTTTTTTTTTAATGTGACTGTTGGCCATTTGTTTATCTTATTTGGAGAAATATTACTCAAGTCCTCCGGCCATATTTTAATTGGGTTGTCTTTATGTTTTTGAGTTGTATGAGTTCTTAATATATGCTGTATATAAACCCATATCAAATAGATGATTTCTTTAACAGTTAGATTACCTACAGATCCCATTCTGTAGGTAATGTCCTTTGATGCACCTAAGTTTTAAATTTTGATGCAGTACATTTTACATTTATTTATTCTTTTATTGCTTGTGCTGTTGGTGTTAGAATTTGTTGCCAAATCCAAGGTCCTAAAGCTTTCCCCCTGGTGTTCTTGTAGAAGTTCTATTATTTTAGCTCTTATATTTAGGCCATTGACCCATTTTGAGTTAATTTTTGTATATGGTATGAGGTAATTATTTTGGACATGGATAGATTTCAGACATGGATATACAGTTTTCCTAGAGCTATTTATTGAAGAAGCTGTTCTTTCCCCATTGAGTGGACTTGGAATCCTTGTCAAAAATCAGTTGGCCCTTTTGATATGAGGGTTTATCTCTGGATTCTCAGTTCTATTCTATTGGTCCATATATCTGTCCTTATACCACTGCCATGCTGTTTTTGTTGTTGTTGTTGTTGTTGTTGCTTTGGGGTGGTGCATGGTCCAGGAACACACTGTTTTGGTTACTGTAGCTTTGTAGTAAGTTCTGAAATTGGGCAATGTCTTCCAGATCTATTCTTTCTTTTTCCAAAATGTTTTAGCTGTTCAAGACCCCTTGCAATTCCTGTGAATTTAAGGATTGCCATTTCTGTTTCTGGAAAAAATGTTGCTGGAGTTTTGATTGCAGTTGTATTGGATATGTAGATTGCTTTGGGTGATACTGAAATCTTAACAGTATTGTCTTCAATTCATGAACACAGGATGTCTTTCCATTTATATAGATATTCTTAATTTCTTTCAGCAATGTTTTGCAATTTTCACTGTTCAAGTATTTTACATCCCTGGTTAAATTTATCTCATAGATATTTTAGTTTTTAGATGCTATTGTAAATAGTATTTTTTTTCTTGATTTCATTTTTGTATTGTTCACTGATGACACATAGAAGCATAACTGACTTTTGTGTGTTGTTCTTATACCCTATAAATTTGCTGCATTCGTAATAGCTTTCTTGTGTATTCTCTGGAATTCCCTACATATAGAGCCATATCATCTGTGAATAGCAGTTGGCTTCCTTCTTCCTTTCCATTTGGATACCTGCTATTTCTTTCTTTTTTTTTTTCTTGCCTAATTATTGTAACTGAATAGTGGCAGTGAAAGCTGGAACTGTTATGTTCTTGTACTTGGGGAGAAATCGTTCAGTCTCATCACTAAGTGTGATGTTTGTTGTGAATTTTTCTTCTATGTTCTTTATCATATTTAGAAGATTCCCTTCTATTCCTGGTTTTCTGAGTTTTTATCAAGAAGGTGCTGGATTTTGTTAAATACCTTTTATGCATCAGTTGAGATGTTCATTTGTTTGTTTTCCTTCATTCTACTAATGTAGTGTAATACATTGATTGATTTTGTTATGCTGAACCACCCTGACATTCCTGTGATAAATTCCACTTGGTCATGGTATATAATCCTTTTGTTGTGCTTTTGTATTTGTATTTTTAGTATTTTGTTAAGGTTCTTTGCGTCTGTATTAATAAGAATATTGGTCCATAGTTTTCTTGCTTATCTAGGTTTGATAGCTGAGTAATGCTGTTCTCATAGAATCAGAAGTATTTTTGGACTATTATTTTCTAAGGCTACTGAAGAGCTTGGGAGAAGGGGATAGGAATAGGACGAGTTAATATGCCATAAATCTTGCTGTTCTTACAGTGCAACCATTTTTCTCATTTAAACACTCCCCAGATTATTGCACACCTTCGATAATTTACAGATTTGAGAAAGGATGATTTTCACAGTTTTTGCAAGTGTTCTCATTGTTTTTTTGTGAAGGATTGGTTTCACAGGTTCTTACCCTTTTGCTGGCCCTTAACAAATTGACACTGTTGTTTTGGTTATTCTTATTGTGCCTCTTCCTCAACCTGTGTTTAAATCATTCTTCATGCTTCTGGTACTCTCAGAACCTTTCCAAACCTCCACCTAAGTGGGGGGGGGGAACACACTGGGAACAGTCCAGGGGAATACACAACTTTTTAGTTGAATTGCCACCCTGATCGTGTCTCTACTTTGTCTGTTCTTCAGATCAATATCCTGTTGTTGGGAGGAAAGTTGGGAGAAGGGAAAATGACTTTTCCCTGCTGCTTGGGAGAACATCCTGTGCAAGAATCTAACTATACTGGTCTGAGAAAAGTATCATTTCCTATGAAGGGATCTGGCCTGAGGCATTCTTTCTCTGAATGCCAGGATCCCAGACATCTCACATTTGCTGTAACAGCAAACCTTGGAGGCTTCCAGACTTGAAGAAATTGGCTAGTTCCCAGTTTTGAACATTTCTTAACTATTCCCTAGTACATTTTCCTTTGTAGAATTTATTTCTGACTCCTTCAGGTTAATTTTTTTTCCTTCAGTGAATATTTGACTTCTTACTATGCACTTGGCAAAATCAGTGACCAAAATAGGCAAAAATAAGATGAATATATTAGATATGCATTTTTTAGTATAATAGAAGGTGATAAGGGAAAAAAATGAGCAGTGTCAGAAGATTGGAGGTTGGGGTTGTAGTAGTATTGTCATTTTACAAATGAAGGTCAGAGTAAGTCTCATGGGGAAGGAAAATTTGTAACAGATTTCACGGAGTTGAGGGTGTTGGCCATGGGACCATCTGAGGGACAAGCCTTTCTGGCAGAGATGCCTTAGAGAGCTTTTAGGGAGCAGCAGGGTGGCCCCTGGGACTGGATTGGGATGAGTGCTAGAACAGTGGGAGAGCAGGTGAGCAGGGTAAAAAGAGTGGGAATTCTTGAATTTCTCTCAAGCTAGTGTATGGAAATGGTTATATCTTTTGACAGTAACAATTTTGTTTAATAGTTATTCTCCTCCTAGACCCCAAGCAAGGTTAGATCTTGTTTTTGTACTCTTCTGCCATCTTGGAGGTACTTTCATTTTAGTCCTAAATTCAGGCAGTAAGTCTACAGAGTACATTTTTCTTATAACATTATATTACTCAAAAAATTAGAAAAGGAATAAAACTAAAAAAGAACAACCAATATCTCAAGAGTCTAGTAAATTATAGAAAATAAGATGGTGTCTGAACAGCTGGAAGAGAGGCTATAGAAAACTCCCACCATCTAATGCTGCTCTTTTTCTGAATGAGCTCATTGGTAGTGTAGTAGCTCTATGCCTGATTTGTGCTTTACTCCTCATTTTAAAATTTTAAACAATAGATTGGATGGAACATTGTTAATCAGTGTGGGCAACAGCCAAAAACTCCAACCAAGATGAGTCGGGGATGTCCAGCAAGGTTCCTGGGATCCGTTCAGTTTGTGTGGCTTGGTTAATGGTTTGCGGGATCCATCCTGGGCTACAGTGAATCCTGACACATTTTCAGAAACTGGTGAGTTATGAAATGCAGTTTAAGGCACTTCCATTTTGTTACTCTTAAGCCAGTGTTTTTCAGATAAAAAGTAGTGACCGTTGATGAGTTTTAATCATTGTTGTGGGTCAGAATTGATTTTAAAAGAGAAATAAAAAATTGTCAAAATACATCCTTTGTAGTGAGGACAGACGTGTACGTGTGTGTCCATGTGCACATCTTCCCTGGGATTCCTTGTCATATGTTTTCAGATGGGTTGAAGAGGAGTTGAGACGGCTATTACTAACTCTGGAGTTTAATTGGAGTCATTAGAGCAATTTATCGTGTGATAGGCCGGGACTTTGCTAAGCTGCCTTTATTCTGAAAGGTCCATTTTGGGCCATACTGAAATCTGACATTCAACTTCAGAAACTGGTGAGTTAAGAAATGTGATTTAAGGTGGCTTCATCTTGCTACCCTTTAGCCAACATTTTTCAGATCACTAGTAGTGACTCATTTTCATAATTGATTTTTATGGGTCAAAAATTGATGTTTTTGAGATGAATTTAAGAAAAATGAAATAAAAATAGAATAAGGTATCTCATACAGTAAGGGCAAATAATATTTAAATGTGTCTATGCTTGTGGGACTCCATATATATTGCTTTTCTTACTATGGTTGTGGTAAAAAATGTTTGTCAGATGCTAGCAGCTTTAAATTCTATATTGACATACCAAATTTTTTACTTGGACAAGTTTCTCAGTAAATTCATGAAAAACATGTAGAATTAATGGAACATAGTCTGCCCTGCAAATAGATCTTATTAATGAGAATTATATTTGTTAGTGCATTTAGCAAATCTTGTATTTGTCAAGACCTCCTGTGCCAGGCCCTGTTCTTTGGACTGGGATACAGCAGTGAAGAAAATAGATACCATTTCTGCCCTTTGAAGTTTACATTCCACTGGCTAGATGATAAAAAAATAAGATTAATAAGGAAAATTTGCAGTATGTTAAATGGTGTTAAGTGCTTGAAGGTAAAAGAAAAAAAATCAGGGATGTGATGTAGGGAAACTGAGCTGGAGGTGGTTGTACATTGAGAAGGAGACCTGAAGTGATAAGCAGTCAGCCATGAAGGGACTGGACATAGAGCATTCGTGTTAGAGGCATGAGCACATACAAGGGCCCTGAGCTTAGTCAAGTTTGATGTGTTCAAGAAACAGCAAAGAGGCTGGTGGGGCTGAAGTGACAAGGATGAGGGAGAAGAGTAGGAAATTGTTTCAGGATGGTATGTGGGGTGGGGAAAATTTCTTATGGGCCATTGGAAAGACTTGGCCTTTTACTCTGAGTGACCCAGAAAGACACTATGGATGGGGGTAGGGGATTCTGAGCTGAGGAATGGTAAACTCTGACTTGGTTTATCAGAATCACACTGCTGCCGTGTGGAGAAGAAGCTTGGTGGGGTGAGGGAGGAAGCAAGGTCATTTAACTTGCTGCTGCATTTAAGTTCAGTGAAAAAGTCAGAACCGGAGGGACAAATTGAAGAGACAGTAATAAAGAGATTATACATAAAGTAGTGAGTTGGGATGAGGTATAGTAAGAGAGTTCATTCCTAATTTGTTCTGCTTGACATGTGCTATGCACTTGACATTGCATTATGCCATTTATTGACTGTGTGGGTACTCATGCTTTTCACATTTGACACCTCTTTTCTGTAAAATTGTTATGTATGAATCAGTTTACATGTGCATTTAATATCTTTTTCTTCCAATTCTACAAAAGAAGCTGCCATTGAAAATTGATGCTTTTTAAAAATAGCTGTTACTTTAAGTCTAGGAATAAAAATTTCTGCCCCTTTAGATGTAGAAATACATTTAAAAGTTCAAACACTTGCCAAGGAAGACACAGCTGGTTATGTGTGGCAGAGCTATGATTCCAGTGCAGTCTTCTCTGACTCAAAGCCCTTGTTTTTAAATACTGCACAATTATAAAAATATTTGTCCTTTCCATATAATTTCTCCCTGTGATTAATTGTTGGAAGAAATTTTTCCTTTACCTTTGTTTTTAATAGGAGAGAAAGTAAAGTGCAAAGCTATGATTCTGGAGTCACACAACCTGATTTTGTAATTATAGGTTTAAACTGTCACATTTGAGTCTTATTATCCTTATCTGTAAGATAAGGGTGTTTATAACTACTTTAGAGTTTTGGGGGCGAATTAAGTAAACTAAGATAATGTATTTGTCTATACTTACTGATCTAGTGTGTTTATACTTAGGTGGCATTTTATATAAAGGAAGCACTGGGACTTGTGGCCATACCCTCCAAACAAAGTTTGAAGATGGAGCATCCATGTGTGTTACGTGAGGAAGAACAAGAGCTGGAACCACAGAAGAGCGTAAAGGAGAGCAGACAAGTGGATGGCGAAGATGCTGAGGTAATCTTTGTTGGGGTAGAACCTGTAAATGAAGATGCTGAGCTGATCTTTGTTGGGATGACTTCAAATTCAAAACCAGTTGTTTCAAACATTTTGAACAGAGTCACCGTGGGTTCTCATTCAAGGAGAAAAAAGTATGGTCACCTCCAACAAGGTACTGCTCATGCATTGCAGTCTGTGAGTCACATGCCTCCTACCTCTAGAGGAGTGGCCATCTTGCCAGTTTCTCAGTCTGAATCAAGATCAACAGATAGTCCTATTATTATTGAGCCTTTGTCTGAAGCTGATTATAAAAATAATTCACCACAAGTTGTGCCTACAAGCTCTTCAGAACTGTGTTCTCCTTTGACTACATTCACCAGTTCATTGAAGGAGGTATGAATGAAAGTCCTTGTGTACCAAAGCAATTTTCCTATTCTGAAGTAAATACAGTAAATCCCAAAAGGCCTAAACTCAGTGCTGGACATTCTTTAGCTTTATCTCACTTCGGTTTATCTCATATAAAAAATAATCAACAAAATATACCCTCCAAAGATGGCCATGTCTTGTCAAACCATGTTCAGAATGGAGCACTTTTTCCAATAGCTTTTCCAAAGACAATTTCAAGCCTGTAAATCCAGCCAGGGAAAAAGGGAGTCTTTCAAAAACAGATTTTTCAAGCATAGCAAATCAAAAGACTGCTGATTCCAAGAAAGGAAATATGATTGTGTTACTTTACTATGGACAGCATAAAGGAGACGAGCAGCCAGAACAGAAGACTGACTCAAACTTTAAATGCCTCAGCTGCTTGGAAGTTCTAAAAAATGTTAAGTTTATGAAGCACATGAAGCACCATTTGGAGCTGCAGAAGCAGAGGGGTGACAGCTGGGAAGGCCACAGCACCTGTCAGCACTGCCACCGGCAGTTTCCCACTCCCTTCCAGCTGCAGTGTCACGTTGAAAGTGGATGCATCCCCCAGGAGCCCTCCCCTGTTTGTAAAATCTGTGAACTGCCATTTGAAACAAACCAGGTTCTCTACAATCACAAACCTGGCGAGATGCCCTGCATGTGCCAGCTTTGCAATTACAGGTCATCAGCCTTTGCTAATGTGGAAACAGATTTTAGAACATGCCATGAAAACACTAAAAATTTGCTGTGTCCATTTTGTCTGAAAATTTTTAAAACTGCCTCACCATACATGTGCCATTATAGAGGGCACTGGGAAAGGAATGTTCACCAGTGTTCCAAATGCCAGCTACAGTTTCTAACTTTCAAGAAAAAAATGGAGCACCACACCCAATATCATCAAATGTTTAAGAAGCCTAAGCAACTGGAAGGATTCCCTTCTGAAACAAAAGTTGATATTCACGTGTCCCTGGGACCTCTTCAACCAGGATCAGTGGAAATACTGTCTGTTACTGTGAGTACATCTGACTCTCAGCCATCACCCCTCACGTCTAAAAGTAGAATTTCAAAAACCTCTCATTAATTCTACTTTTGGTGAATTTTCTAAAGTAGATATTTCAACCCAAGACAAAACCTCCCCAAAGACAAAATATTTAAACCTTGCATTTGTCAGTAGCACCAAAAATAGTGAAGCCAATGGATCATTCATGGATTTCTTTAAATTCATGATGTACAATATGGTTTGATCTGAATTATGAGGTGTTACTTTGACATATATTATTTAGTTTTCATGTAACTATCTAGCTTAACACATGAAAGTTGTTTGTGTGTAAGATAGAATGTGAGAATAAAAGGAGATACCATTTTTATTATTTTGATATTTATCCTTTTGAAAGTTTTCCCATCAGTATGTAGAATGTCTGAGGTTTTTGAAGTACTTAATTTTATTTTCAACTTTTTCCATGCATTGAAGATTTCAGTATTAACTCTTTTCCAACTGGAATGGCTTTGTTATGGGGTAAGACCTGAGTCTATTTGCTGCTGAGCTCCCAGAAGTGCCTCTGCTCTGCTGGCCTAAAATAATGGGAGTGTGGGGATGCAGCTAGACTGAGGCTGGCTGAGGGAGGACTGGTGGCCTCTTGTCCCCGTTGAGGGAGATGCACCCATGTGCTTAGGTCTTGGAGTGAAGACAGAAAGACACTGCTGGTTTTCATCTGACACAGTAATATCCAAGGGGGCAAAACCATTCAAAGTAAATCACTTTTGCTTTGTGAGAGGCCCCTGCAGACATAGAACAGCTGTGGCAGCTGTCACTGGCTTTAAGTATAGAAACAGCAGTGATTAGTAGTGCGGGGCCTGGCACCAGTGACCCTCCTGTTGGTGATCCAGAGGGGAATTTGCTTCATCTGCTCCTGCAGCCCCTCTCGCTGGCCTTCAGTAGAGAGCAAACTGGCTGTATCAGCCTGTGATGCCTCCAAGGGAAAGGGGCTCCCACAGTTAGAATTCTGGGTCCATAATTTTCACTGAAGAGGGCCAAACAAAGGTCATTGCCCAGTTGATGGACTGGACTAAAGTGATTTCTTCCACTGTTAAGCTAGAATGGGGCCTTGTCCACAAACAGTAGGTACAGTTAGATAAAAAAGATAGCTCAGGTGACAAATTAAACACATTATAGGATTTTCCCATTTACTTTTCTGTGCATGTGTCTCTTATTGTAATTGAACACGTGACACATGCAATGTTGTATCTTGCCTTGGATATGAATATCTTACATTTAGCAGTTATTCTCTTGTAGGTATAACTTTTCAAATTTATCAAACTAATAATGATTTGTGTCTTACTTGACACTCTGGTGTGCAGGAACTGTCCCTTTTATTTCAATAGATAGAGTGACTGTCCTTCAGGGTTGATGGGAATTTAATCTGCCACTGTCCTGTGGGGGTAACCCTTGCCTTTGCCCTCCCCAAGCGTTCTTTAATGGAACTGAGGATTGCCCTCTTGAGTGTAGGTTCCTGAACATCAGCACGTGTCTGCTGCTGTGGGTTCCCAGGGTTGCGTCTTGAGGCATGGTCCAGGGCCACCGCTCCTTCACTTCTGACTCAGGCGCCCAGTAAAGTCTGCACACCACTGAAGGAATGTGGGGTGCTGGCTCTAGACCAGGCCTGGAGAAATGTTTCCCCTTCCTTACTCCTCTGTGAAGGCACCTGACATCTCACTTCTGTCCCCTCAGTATAGTGACATTTCCTAGATTTTCACGAAAAGCCAGGAAGAGAGACTCTTCAAAGGCTCAGCTTCCCTCTTAGATTTGGAGGAGGGACTGCAGGGACCAAAGTCATTTTGTGAGTATACTGTCCACATTTTAGTGTCATTTTATTTACTGAGTATAGTCCTATTGGATTGATTTGCACTTAAACATTTTACCAGGCCTTTTCATTTAGTTTGCTTTGGCCACAGCACTTTCCTAAAATTTCAGGCCCAATATTTTGTTAAGGAGGAAAAATATTTTTATTCCTAATTATTACTATTTTTCCCAATTATTTAAAAAATATTGCCTCTCTTCCACTTGTTCTGGTCTCAGGTGGAAAATCCTACTGTGTATAAATAGTCTGCAGTTTTTAGCATACTTACCTCCCTTGTTGTTGAATCTATGTTTTTGTGGTTGCTCAGTATTATCAGCACTGTTGTTTGCTGCTTCCCTTAAAGCAGGCTCCTAAGGAGTACAGATTATCCTTTACTGCCGTATCTGAGGTTCCAGGGATCTGGTCCCTGCCTACCTCTTCTCTCTTTTTCATCCTGTGCCGTGCTTCTCTACAATTTTCCCCACTAATACACCATTTTCTGACAGCTTTTTCTTAAGCAAATCACACTCTTGGCTCAGAGACTTTGCACATGCTGTCTGCTTTGTTGGCATCCCCTCCCCTCGGCCTGCTACCTCGCTTTATTCCACACTTCCTTTGGCTCATTGCACTCCATCAGCATCCTCACAGTGACACCAAAAGCGTAGTCTCCCTTCTTTTTTTCCCTGATTTTGTCTTCTTCCTTAAAAGCACTTTACTTCTCTCCCAGCTACTTTCTTCCCTCTCCATTCTTATTTAATTTCCTAGGCTTTCACAAAAAGCCAGGAACAGATAATCATTAAGGGCTTTGCTTCCCTGTTAGAATTGACTAGCTTGAGCCAATCTCTGTGCTTGTGACCAAAAGAAAATTAATATTGTGAGTTCTTTCAGGAGGTTTCTCTGCTTTTGTATTGATATCTATTTTTTAAGGCAGTGTTACTTTGTTTTGTTTGCAAATATATTGAATAACTGTCAAGAGTACTGTTTTGTTATTACCTTTCTCTTTGGGAATTTCCTTGTCTATTTTGTTTGCTTGTTTTCCAGATAAACGTTGTTATTTTATTAATGTTGCCAAAAAATCTAAGTAAAATAGCAATTATAAATAATAAAATGTTTTTTGAAAAAAGTTTTCACTGTATTGTTTTCTTCAGTAACAGCATGTTTTTAGTTTTATTCAATTTTTATTTAATACCACTGTGTAAACTCTTCTTGGCAATTATGCTGATTTTTAGTCTTGTTACATTGACCAGAATTTCAAATAGTGATAACTGTGATGGAGTTAATGGGTTTTCTTGTTTGTGGTTTTAATGAGAATTGTTTACCATGAAAGGTCAATGAGTGTATTGCTTAAAGATAAATTGTATCACTATTTCTATTTTTATAAAATTAAAGATAATTATTGTTTCCTTTTTGTTTTTCGGATTGTTTACATCTTTTGTTTCTCTTTTTTTTTGGATTGTTTACATCTTTGAGAGACAACCATTTACTTCTTTATTAACACAAGGTTTTTTAAGCTGGTCTGCATTAATAATTTTTCTATTAGAAGTCTTTCTTCCTTGAAGCAAAAAAGTCCCCGTTGGGGTAGAATATTACCACAGTACCCATTTCTCATTTCTGACATGGAACTATCTTCCCTTTTCCCTCATTAGATTTGTCACAACTTTATCTAGGTTTCTGATTTGCTTTTCTCAAGAAACAACACTTTGTCTGATTTATTATCCCAAATAATTTTGTTTTCTCTGTTTTTTTCTCTATTCATTGTATCTCTTCTTTAGCATTGAAAGGATTTGAGTCCTTGACTACCTCTGCATACAGCATCATCTGAATCCCAGACGTTTTGATGCATTTTACTTTCATTCTTATTAAAGTTTATATTCTCGATACTTTTCAGTAAGGTAAAAATCCCAAACATTTAGAATTTTGCAGGCTGAACATTTTAATTTTAATTCATAGTTTTGTCAAGGTTTAAGTTTTCCTGGCAGCTTTGAGGGTACATATACCCTTAGATGACTATTCATATATGTACATGATATACATGTGTGCATATAAACTCTTTTCAAACTATTCATGCATCATTGATGGAAAGGATATGATTTCTTTTTGAGATAAAAACAAGAACTATACATTCGTCATTTCTTCTAGAAGTCTACCCCAAGAAAATACAGTATAGAAGGTGGAATTATGAAAATATTCATTTGAGAATAATTCCTAGTAATAAAACTTGGAAACCAAACTAGAAATCACTCAAATAAATTGTTAAATATATACCTACAATACACACAACCTTAATTATTAAAAGTGATTGTAACAGCTGTGGCAGTTCAAAAATTTACAGACTATAATGCAAAAATGAGAGCAGCATAAAAGTTTAATGGACTGTATGATTATAGTTACGCATGATAATAGCTATGAAAAAAAGTGATGAATACTAAATGGCTAACAGTGGTTGAATTTACTTGTGAGATCATGATGATAATTTATTTTTTCTTCCAAGCGCTATATAATTGTTATTTCGCCTAAAAAATATTCATCATATTAAAAAAAAAGTTGAGTTCCATTTCAGTGGATGTTTCCCTCTTAGACTCTTTCCTTCCTTGATTATATGGGTTTGGAGTGAGGACAATGGCCAAATTGTGACAAGACTACTTCCAAGACATAAGAGGCTTTCTTAACTTTAGGGCAACACGAGTAAACTACAGCCCACAGGCTAAGAATATCTTTTTAAATTTTAAAGCATTGTAAAAAAACAAAAACTAGAGACACATTTTTGCCCTGCAAAGCTTAAAATAAATACTTCCTGGCATTTTATAGAAGCAGTTTGCTGAGCCCTGCTCTGGATTGTCTCCAAAAGATGTAAACAATCCAAAAAAAAAGAAACAAAAGATGTAAACAATCCAAAAAACAAAAAAGAAGAGTCTGAGTTGTACTTAGCCTTTGTATTCTGTTGTGTGGCAAGTGTCTTAAAAGAGCTTTGGTGTGAATGGGATAAGTCTAGAATTCCCCGGTCCTACCCAGGGGTAAGGAAAGATGCCCAGAGCAACAGATACATATCTCAAGAAAATGTGACAAAGCTGCCTGAGGTGTGTGTGTGCACGTGTGCATCTGCATGTGCACCTGTGCACAAAAGGAACCTCAATACCATGTTTCCCTGTTTTCTGATGTGTGGGAGTGCATGCTTTTGAAAACATCAGGGAAAGGAGCATATTAGTTATCTATCACTACATAACATAATGCCATAAAACTAACAGTGTAAAACAAGCACATATCATCTCACGCAGTTTCTGAGAGTTGGGAGTCCAAGAATGGCTTAGCTGGTGGTACTGGCTTTGGGTCTCAAGAGGTTGTAGTCCCAATGTCGATGGAGCTGGAGGATCTGCTTCCAAGGTAGGTCACTCATAGCTGCCAGGACATTCCTGCTTTTTGCTGTCGGGAGAAGACCCCCATCCCCCCACGTGGGCCTCTCACAGCTACAGTCTGACTACATGTACCCTTCAGCATCACCTCTGATCTGTCTGAGCCTTAAAAAAGGAATTCAGTTACACCCCCACCTTTGGCTACCCTTCTTCAGTGACTTGGATGCTATCTTTGCTTGGCAGTCATTAATTTTTTATCATCTTCTGCCCGTTCAAAAGGCCAAGAATCTTTAAAACCAGCAAGTTCTGGCTCCCTTTTGTTTAACGGTCCTTCCCTTACCTTATTTGTCACCCCTCACATTTTTAAAAAAATATTTTTATTGTAAACAACAAACGAACATACAGACATTCTTAACATGGTTACAATCAGTTGCTCACAATATCATCACTTAGTTGTGCATTCATCACCATGATCATTTTTTGAACATTTGCATCACTCCAGGAAAAGAAATAAAAAGAAAAAAGAAAAAAACTCACATATCCCTTACCCCTCACCCCTTCCTCTCATTGACCATTAGTATTTCAATCTACTCAGTTTTTTTTCCCCTTATCCCTTCCCCCATTATATATTTATTTTTATCCTTACTTTTTTTCACTCATTTGTCCATACCTTCACACTTTACTGTAAGCAACAAGAAACCCGGCAGCATGTTCAAGAGTCTAGCTGGAAATCTCTGTATCTGGGTGACTCAGTTAATTAGGTACATTTTCTTCCTTCCACATAAATGCAGGTGTGATATGGTGTTATTAAACTTTCTTACACTATGTAACAAGTTTCTAATATGTTCTTTGCTCTATTTTAAGCCATACAGGCAGCCTCCTTAAATCCAGTTTTCTGCTTAGGCTTTCACCAATACTCTCCTCAAAGTCTTTGCAGTTTCTACGTACTGCTCAGTTCCAATATAATCCCATATTATAGATGTTTGTTTCAGCACCCCTTCCAGGAGCCAAAATCTGTTTTATCTACCTATTGCAGAATAAAATATTGCCTCAAATGTATCAGCTTAACACAGCAAACATCTATTAGCTCACAGTTCTGGGGAGACTGAAATTTGAGGTTGACTTAGCTGAGTGGTTCTGGCTCAGTTTCTCTGAAGAGCTTCCAGTCAAAATGCCTCTGTGGTCATTGGAAAGCTGGACTGGGGCTGATGAATTGGCCTCCAAACTCACGTGGCTGCTGGCACACCCTCAGTTTCTTGTCACATTGTCCTCAATGACATATCAGCTGGCTTACCCCAGAGCGTGTGATCCCAAAGAAGGCACAGAAGAAGCTACGAGGCCTTACATAACCTAGCCCTGGAGGTGAAATGCTGCCACTCCTGTCCTATGTGGTCGGTCCCACGTATCACCTGTGACTGAAGGTGGGTGAGCTGCTCACGGAGATGCGACCGCTGGAGGCCACCACAGGGAGATAGGATATTAGACATTTTTTATGAAGCTCCACAAGGAAGGGAGGTAAACTGAGATAATCCCCACAGTGCCAACTTCCCACTGCTTGGGGTGCTTCTGTGGCTAAAACTGGCGTATCTGAGATGAGATTCTTTTAGAAGCAATTACATTAATTTTAAAACATTGAATAAATAACATATACTTCAAACATCAAAGAGTGTAACGACTCTTCTTAGGTTCTTTTTTTTAGCTTCCCAGATAGTTTCTTAATTTCTCTCATTTTTTTAAGATAACTGATTTAATATTATACTCAGTTTTCTGGACTTTCTTTGCTTTTTTTTTTGAGTGTGCAATGTTCACAATGTTTTATGGTGTATAAACCAGCAAAAGCATTACTTGAAGTTATGACAGAGACTAATTAAGGAAAGTATATCTGGAATGTTTCTAGAGATCACTAAGAAAAATGTCTAATGCCCTATTATAATATAGAGTAAGGAAAATAAACTGGCCAGTTCACAAAACTGAAAAATAGCTAGTAATGAATAAATGCAATATACACAACCTCAATAGCAAACACAGAAATGGAAGTTAAAACAATGGTATCTAGTGAATATTGCAGAAATTATAATGTAGATGGGCAATGTGATTGTGTTGAACGGGATATCAATTGACAAAAACCTTTCAGAAAAAAAACCTTTCAGAAAATTATTTCAAAATATGAACAAAAAGGCAGTAATATGGTCATATTCTTTCACAGATGTTTTTAGGTATCCAAAAATTCATAGAGTGCATTTTTATACATCCAAAAAGTTTGCATACAAGAAAATTCATCAAAGTTTTAGTTTGAATTAGTGGAAGAAAGCACTCCTTAATATGTAAAACCAAAAAAGCTATAATTTTTTCATATTTTATGCAGTGAACTTACGTTGTTGGAAAACTACTTATATATAATAAGAATTCCTTTTCTTTGTGACTAACAGTCAGAAGTAGATCTCAGATGCTGTGGTAGTTAGGTTCAGGTGTCAACTTGGCCAGGTGAAGGTGCCTAGTTCTATTGCAGTGGACATGAGCCAATGGTACGTGGACCTCATCTGTTGATCATTACATCTGCAGTCGGCTAGAAGGCGTGCCTGCTGCAATGAGTGACGTTTGGCTTAACTGGCTGGTGCTTAAATGAGAGAACGCAACGTAGCACAGCAAGAGTAGCTCAGCATTCCTCATCTCAGCACTTGCAGCTTAGTCCAGGCCTTTGGAGATGCAGAAAGGAATCACCCCGGGAAAAGATATTGGAACCCAGAGGCCTGGAGAGAAGGCCAGCAGAGATCACCCTGTGCCTTCCGGTGTAGGAAAGAACCTCAGTTGAAAGTTAGCTGCCTTTCTTCTGAAGAACTAATGAAATAAATTCCCTTTTGTTAAAAGCCAATCCATCTCTAATGTGTTGCATTCTGGCAGCTAGCAAACTAGAACAGATACTTTGTTTAGAAAAAATATTTTACCACATACTCTTCTATCTAGTGCAGATTCTATTCCTTTTCAATTGGAAAATATTTGGGTTCTTTTCTTTTGGACCACTTCTTCCCAAACCATGTACTGAATCATTTTGGCCATCCTCCTGCCATGTTTTTTTTTTCCCTCTCTCTCTACTAGTAGCCAACATTTAGTCTGCCTTGAGGGTAAAATGTCTTATTTGATCCCCAGTTCAAGTGATAATCCACAGGCCTGGGCTCAGCCAGGGCAGGCTTAAGACTCAGATCTTCATCTGGTCCTGAAACCAGGAGGAGTGCTCACTTCATCCTAGGGAGCATCAGGGTGTGCCATGAGAGGAGTGCTCACCTTGTCCTAGGGAGCACCAGGGTGTGCCATGAGCTGGAGTGCTCACCTCGTCCTAGGGAGCACTAGAGTGTGCTGTGAGCAGGAGTGCTCACCTCATCCTAGGGGAGCACCAGGGTGTGCCATGAGAGGAGTGCTTGGCAGGAGCGCCAGGGAGCCCTGGGGTTGAGGGGTCTGGGATCTTTATGAGCTCAGCCTTGCACTGGTTTCCCTAACTCAGCCTTCAAACCCTCTCCCTAGCTGATACTATCACGGATGGTATCAGACATTGTTAGGGGTTGTTTCAGCTAGCAAATGAGGCTGACTCTGCAGGTCACAGGACCACTGTGCATAGCATGCTTCCAAGTACAGTGTGAGGAAAAGTGTTTCTTGCTGGCTGTCAGGAGCAGACCAGGATTTACAGTACCCATAACAACTGTGATTACTAGGGAGTGCTGACATAGATGTTTTTTTTTTTTTTGGTTCCCCCTATTATTTATTTTTAACATATTTTTTACTCATCTGTCCATACCATAGATAAAAGGAGCATCAGAACAAGGTTTTCACATTCACACAGTCACACTGCGAAAACTATATCATTGTACAATCATCTTCAAGAAACATGGCTACTGGAAGACAGCACTATAGTTTCAGGCAGTTCCCTCCAGCCTCTCCAATATACCTTAACTAAAAAGGTGATATAGATAGGTGGTCTTTAGTATCCAACCCTCTTAATGTGCCTGGAGTGCAGCAAATGGCCTTGTGCATCCTTGACCCAAGCCCTGCGCTTCCTCTTGGATACAGGGAAGCAGCTGGGACTCTAAGTCTTGGAGCTTGGTTGAGTCTGAATAAAATCTTAGAAGATACAGGAGAGGGCTCCTGGTTTCTCCTACACTCAGTATCTCTCCCAGGTGATTCAGGGATGCTGAGAGGGACGAAATGGGCATTAGCACAGGCTGGGAGAGGGGACCTGGAATGCAGACATACATGGGTGCTGGGGCAGGCAGTAGGAGATTGGACACGAACAAATCTTTGTGGAGACCATGATTCAATCTGTAACATGCAGTCATTGTACTCCCTCCTTTCCCTATTTTGTTAATTATGCATCACAAGTTAATAAACTTGGTTCTCAATGAAAATTGTAGGCACCTCCCCGATGCCACCAAACTGCTACCCACTTCTGAGTCAAAGGCCAAGGGAGTAGATCTATTGTCGGGGTCACCTGGGGTGGTTGTCAGCTCTGGATGTCCCCTTGGGAGGGAGCATTACCTGTGACCTGTCCTGCAGACCAGTGAGCAAGGTCATGAGACCATTCAGTTCCAGCCACCTGGGTGTCCTCAGGCCTGAGAAGACCCACAATGCCCTCTGGTGTCTCCCGGGGGTCAAAGGTGCATGCTCCCAGCTCACTTCTCAACAATTAATCATCAGTTCTTTTTTTAGTGGGGGGGGGTGCATGGTCTGGTAATCGAACTGTGTCTCCAGCATGGCAGGCGAGAACTCTGCCTGCTGAGCCACTGTGGCCCACCCCCCAATTCATTTTTTCATTTACATTTTCCATGTTTTACACAGGCCAACCCATATCCATTGCTTATCACTTCTTTGCCTCTTGCTGTTTGTACTTATTTCTCAAATTACTGTTGAAAATCTGCCACAATGTCTGCATTTTACTTTCAGTGTCTCCTGATCTTAAATATTGACCTCAGTGCTCCCAGTGACTAAGGCAATTACACCCACGTCCACCTGACTCTGTGTAGGTCATTTACTTCAAACCTCAAATACAATAAGGAGCAAGTTTAAGGAAGGGATTTTTTTTTTTACAGTTATTTTAATTTTGTTTTTTTTTACATGGGCAGGCACCGGGAATCAAACCCAGGACCTCTGGCATGGCAGGCAAGCATTCTTGCCTGCTGAGCCACCGTGGCCCGGAAGGGATTATTTTAATACTTTATATCAGGGACACAGACAGTTCCCTGTCTTGCTGCTGACCAATCCCTCCCCTGGGGGAGCCCCCACTCACTCCTCACCTGCCCAACACCCCACCCCCAGCCCCAGGTACATCTGTGTACCTAGGGAAACTCTTTCTCAATTTCTCCTGTCAAAGGGAATTTCTTTCACACATCTTTGTTTGCTCTCTGTTATAGTAATTCACCTATTGGTTTATAATTTGTTTCTACTGTTTTCAATGTGATCTCCTAGACAGAAAGGATCCCTTTTCTTTCTTTGTATTTATACCTTTCCAAGACCTACTAAGCCCATTGTGTCACTTAGAATAGGCCCTTATCATATATTTACTGAATAAATAAATTAATGTATGCATGTATATAAGTTTGAGCCAGGTATCCAAATTTTAAAATGACAACTTTAGATTAAATGATTACTAATTTCCCTTTTTAGTTCATGTTTAACTAATTTAAACATATGGATTCCATGGTAGATATACAAAGGAGTACCAAAAGCTAAAGAAAATGTAACAAAAAAATCAAACAATACTTAGGGTCCCTTAAAATTTAGAAAATGGTAGCAATAAATTAGGGAAAACATATGCTTGGGGATTTTATAGTTATTCTTTTCCTTTGCTCTTAAAAGTTTTGTTCTCAATGATAATTCAATTGCCACCTGATTTGGATTGAAATATGGAGCCTGATAAGAAATGTCCAAGTCCTGATCTCTAGTCTTCTAAATGGGACACATTCATAAATAAAATCTGAACAAATTGTTAAGATGAAACTAAACCTATTCAGGGTGGGTTATAATCCCATATGACTAGAGACCTTTTAACCAGAGGAAATTAGGACACAGTGAGTAGGAGACAGAAGGACATAGAGGCACATGACAGGCAGATATTCAACTGTGGACTGCCAGGAGCCACCACAAAGCACTACAGAATTCAGAGAAAATGTGGTCTTCCTAAGACCTGCATGCTGGACTTCTCATTTCCAAAAACATGAGACAATTCCTGTTGTTTAAGCCAAGCAATGTATGATATTCTCTATAGCAGCTCTGGGAAACTGATAGGTCACCTGTAATTTTTGTTGGACTTCAATAGGACTTCATAAAATGGCTACATTTTAAACATTTCTATGAAGTTTTCATTATATTCTGTATATTAATTAGGCATGTAATTCTACTATTAAATCTATATATCTATTTCAGACAAAGGAGGGATGGGGAGAATAGTTAAAATTGTCACATGTGAGTGTGAACATAGAATGAGCAACAGAGCCCAAACCTCACCACATTCCATCTCCTCCGCTGAGGCTCTATGTTTCTCAGCCCATGAAGATACTGCATAGATGACATAGCAGGAGTCCCCAGATGCTCAGGCTCATTTTTGACTCTTTAACTCTTCCACTGCTCTTGGTATTGGAAAAAACCTGGTACACATGAATTTGTCTCATCTGGCTTGGTATAATTGATGAGTGCCCTTTCCAGGTATGACCTGCAATTCAAGACCACAAGTTTGTGTGTGTTTGTTCACAAGACAAATATCCACAACCATCAGCATTTATTCTATGTTTATTACTTGGGGACCCAAACTAACGGGCTGGAAATTAGCCAGGAGATGGTAATGAAAGAATCAAAAGAGGGAACACCAAATGAAGGCAAGAATATTTAAATCTTCAGCTTGCATCAGGTCTGTTAACATTCAATTGACCAGAGAAAGAACTTGGCTCATGCCCTTGAGAGATGGTATGTGCAGATGCATCCCCAGGCCTCTGAGCCATGGAGAAGGCCAGGAAGGCAGAGAGGCTCTCTTTCAAGAGCAAACAGCTTGCTCAACAGGCTTTTACATTGTCATATTTGGTCAACAGAAGTGGTTTGTGTCTTCATGAGTGTTGTGTGCTTCTTGCTTATTTTGGTTTTGTTTTTCATTTTACTTAAACTTTAGAAATATTGAACTGAAAATTCAGAGGTGAACCATTTTAAGCTAGAACTACTGCCATCTATAATCAATGTAGAACGTGTCCCCTCCCATGTTCTCACCACTGGTGGGTGATGTGGTGGCACTTTGTGTCCAACCTGCAGACGTGAATGCTGATACCCAATGTAATGAATGCAGGAGCAGGGCTAGGATGGGAAAGTCCAGCTTTTCCAAATCAGAAGTGTGATTTCTACCACCCTCCTACACTGTTGGGTGAGCCCTGGGAGTGTGGTTGGGAGTGGGGAAGATCAGGAGTGAATGAGGAAGGAGAAGAGAACATTCCTTGATCATATGCTCCTAGAATAGTCTAAGTCAGGAGTGACAGTGATTAGAGCAGAAAGTCTGACTCACACACTCTACTGAGTTCAAATCTACAACCTCATTTCATCCTCCCTGACTCACTGTCTTGAACACCCTTTGCCAAGGGAGAGCAAGAAGCCTAAGTACTTACTGGATGGGAGGGTAATGAACTCATCCAGCAGGACAGGCATTGGGGCAGAGGTCACTGCTGACCTGGATATGGCTTTGCCCTGCAGGCCTCTGACCCAGAACTGAGGAATTATGTGTTGGCCTCAGCCTATGCAGTTCTCAGAGCCTACCCAAGGCCAGGAGAGGAATATCAGTGAGCAGCTGGGGACCCCAGAGCCCTGTGCTTGTTTGAGTCTGAATAGCAAAACAGGAGATACTAGGGAGGGCCCCCTGGCTTGGTACCATGATATATAGTAGCCACCCACATTGAAGACACTGCTGAGGGGTCACAAGATGTTCCCAGGTCTGCACAGGGTGAGGTTGGCTGACTCAGCACAGGCTGGGTGAGGGAACCTACAGACAATTATTCACGAGTAGCGGACAGAGACTAGGTTAGGGTATTGTGATCTGAGCCATCCCTGAGGCCTGCCCTACCAGTGCAGTGGGAAAGAAATATGAGGAAGCGAGGAGTCCAGGCCATGATGAACACAGCTCATGATACCTCTGATGCACCTGGGCTGCTCTTACTCCCTCCCTACTGGCTTCACCAAAGGAGGGGCTGGTCATGCAAATTGGGCACAGTTCCAATCTGCCCCATTTCCCCTGAGCTGAGTGTCTCGTGGTTAGAGGAGGATGAGAGCAGGACATCTCTGTGTGTCCCTTGAGGGAGCTCCAGGAGAAAGTTGCTGCTGAGCCACTTGTGCCTGTGATCAGGAGGTTCTGCCAGGCCCAGGGAGTGCTGGGCAATGGATGTCCCTCATGAATACAGGGCTCAAGCCCTGACTTGTAGTCATTAGGCACACTCATCCCAACTGTGGGAACCCCCCCTGCAGGTCTCACAGTGCAATCCCAGAATGCTTCCTGCTGGTCAGAGCCAATCTTCAGACTTCTCCATGGTCCTATGGATCTCTGACACCTGTCATTGTCATTGTCATGCAACAATGATGGGAAAACCTGTGCGGTCAGGGCTCAGACCCACTCTGGTTTAGGTAATATTCTGTGGAGGTTATCAAGGAAGAAAATTTGTGAATACATGAGAAATGGCATTTTCTCCTTCCCTTGCCCTTCTCATCTTCTCACTTATTTCCTTAGCCTGCTTAAGATAATGGTCCATCATTATAATCCTCAAAATCAGTCCCCTAAAAATACATTGCTCTTTTTCCTCTTGTCATTTCTTCCTACTGACTGCATTCCACCCAGTCCTGTGTAAATCCCCTCTTATTTGCTCTCCACCTGAACCAACACATCTGAATGAAGCTGCAAATGGAACACATCACCACATGTACTGCTCTCACTTTAAATTCATGAAGATTCCCTCAATGTAGCCTTGTCATCATCCTAACTTTCTCTCTTCCATTAGTGTGTCCTTCCCTATCTGAAAAATGTTCAAACTTGCTCCTGTTTCCTTGCAATTATAAAAAAGTGTACCAACCTTATTCTAAACTAAAAAAAAAAACTCTCAGAAAATGGCTTACATCTTCAGGGTATGATGAAACATGTCAGAGCCCTCTACTGAGACTCCATTTTGGAAACCCTGTCCCCAAACTCTTCTTACTCCATGCCAAGACTTTGGTGGCAGCAGACTGAATCCATCAGATACATTCTAGATCCTTTCTGACTATGACCTTCTTTGGCCCAGATTTGGGCAGAGCCTGCATAAAGGAAAAGGAGATCCATCAACTGTGAATCATTTGGGTGTGCCCTTTGTGGGACGGGTGCTTGATGTAGGGAGAAGAATATCAGAATTTTTATTATATGGTGGATTTTGGGTTCTTGTTCGTGAATGTCTATCTTATAGGATTGAAGTTAAGTGATGCATTAGTTGATTCCTCAACTATCCCATGTATAGCAGTTTGTTTGCCACTGGATTTAGTCTTCTGTTCTTAGGGTTTGCTCTGCCACCTACTGCTCCCTCTGGTTTCTTTACTCAGGACATGGGGGACACCTCCACCTTCTATACCTTCTCCCTGTGAACCCATGGTGTCCAGTCCATCATGAAGGTCACCTGTCCCAGGCTCTAACTACTGCCTCAGCACTACTTTTAAGGAAACCTTTCAGATTTCAAGTCCATGTTCCTCTCCGTGCCCCAGAGTTCAGGTCCATGTTTGTCCTTGGCATCTCCTCTCCAGTAAATTGAGATACTCAATCTCAAAGAGTTCAGAAAGCAATTATCATATTTGCTTCAGACTTGAACTTTGTGGGATTTCATTTTAAGTGAATTCACATATTCATTGTAAAAAATGTATTGAGTTTGTCCTTAGTGTCAGGCAATGGTCTTGGCTCTAAAATTACTCTGATGACAAACCAGAAAATAATCCCTGTTGTCATGGAGAGTTTTCCCAATTTAGACTCCGACAGTGGAGAAAGTCACTAACATAGAGCAATGTCCTTATGTGGCAGGCACCATATCCAGGCCTGTTCCTCACAATGGGAATTTGGAGCCCATTCCTGACTGTTGAGTCCCTTCATGTCCCATGAGAGGTTGACACTGAAGTTCTCCATGCTCTGCCCACAGCCCCCCTCCATATGTTCACCGTCCCTATGCTGGCCCAGCCGCCTGAGAGCAGGTGCCCATCGCTGCTCACCTGTGCCACACAAGAACCTGGGTGTGGTCTTGTCTACCATTTGCCACCACCTAATTTCCTTCTTTACACCATAGTAGGGGATATTTCAAATACATGCATCTGACATGTATTAAAATACCCAGAGATTGTCCCTCTGCTAAGATTCTGCTTAAGATGGTTTTGCACCTGTCCCTTGTTTCACACCCATCTTGCTGTCTCAGCTCCCCTCTTCCTGGACTAGAGAGAAGCCCAAGGGGCTGTGGTTGGCCAAAGTATTTTCAAACTCTGATCACCATGCTCTCTTCTCTGTGAGCCCTTCAGTCCTCCTGCCCCAGTCCCTGCCCTCCTCCTCCAGAACCAGCTCACTGGGGCCTCCTAGAGAAGGCAAAGCACCGGGAATGGGGAGCATTCACGTTCTCCTATGAATGACTTTCCCAGGAAATCTGCAAATATGAAATTTCAATGCCTGGGGGATTATACATTACATGAAAATTAATCTAATGTTAGAAATACTGGCAGGTACCCAGGGGTCCCGGAGAGTCCCTACATTTGTGTCCTCCTTAAACAGTTCCATCCAGCCTCCCTGGGCCCAGCCTCCTGTTCCACCTCTGGGCCCCCTGAGATGAGAGGTTGTCCCTACAGGACAGCTGAGCCACCAAGAGCTCCTCAGTCTAGGAAGAACAGCATGTGCCCTCTAGGCCGTTGTCTGGCCCGTCGCTCCCCCACTGCATCTTCCTGGGAACAACACCAGCTCAGGTTTTGTCTTTTTCTATCACTTGTGCTACTAAACCCGGAGGGCCTAATGCTCTAATGTGGTCTATCTTTATTGAGTCAAATAAATAAAGTCTTTTCTTCTCAATTTCCCAATGCTTATAGAATCCTTGTGTGCTGCATTAGTTAGGGTTCTCTAGAGAAACAGAATCAACAGGAAACACTTGCAAAAATGAGATTTATAAAAGCACCTCACATAACCATGGGAACGTAGAATCCAAAATCCACAGGGCAGGCTGTGAAGCTGACGATTCTGATGGAGGGTCTGGATGAACTCCACAGGAGATGCTCGCCGGCTGAAGCGGGAAGAGAGCCTGTCCTCCTGAATCCTCCTTAAAAGGTTTCCAGTGATTAGATTAAGCATCACTCATTGCAGAAGACACTCCCCTTTGGCTGATTATAAATGGAATCAGCTGTGGATGCAGCCGATGTGCTCATGCTTTAAGTCTATGAAATGTCCTCATAGCAACAGAAAGTTCAGCACTTGCCCACCCAGACCAACCGGTACCACCACGTGGCCATGTTGACACATGAACCTGACCATGACATGCCCAGAAGCAAAAAAAAATAGCCCCCTACCAGCTGGATGGATGTCAAGCATGTGTCATCCAGGAGACCCAGGTATCCTGCTGCCTTGAACCCAAAATGCCCCTGCTTTTGGCCAAAACTTTGCTGACCATTTCCTGAGCTCTGAAACCTTAACAGAGCCTGGCTTCTCTCTTCTTCCTCAGGTACCACCCTCAGGAGCTCCTGGGTTCCCAGGTGCAGCTCCGCCTCCCCACTAAGAGGCTGCTGAGACTCAGCCCCTGCTCTCTCTGCCAGTAACTCCTCAGCTCCTCGCCCTCTTCCCTCACTGGAGCTGTGGTTGGGATGGCAATCAATGCATCTCAGTCTGTGGTAAACGGAGCTTATAATCCCAAACTCTATTCTCATGAAGAAGCCCAACATGTCAGGGAAATTTCCAGGAAATCCTGATTTTCTTCATTGTGAATCCAGGGAGAATTTACTGGGTAACCCTTATCAGGGCCCAACATTAGCAGGATAACAGGCCTTGGGTTCCCCTGGTTTCAGGAGTGGAGGAAGATCTTGCATAAAGGAAAAAACAATAGAGCTCTTTTTATCAAAGCACGACAGGTGTTTCACATAACCTGGTTCCCTCTTCCAGGACATCTCAGATGCAATATTCTAACTGCCAATCCCTCATGAGGCATGAGTGTGCATCTAATATTTTACAGTAAATTTAATTGCAAGTAAATAAGTTCCTAAGACTCTACTTTCACTGAGATTCTTTTGTCCTTTATTTCACCCATTTCTAAAGAGAATATCAATGTCTGTGAACCCAAATTCCATGGGCAGAACAAAAAGACATGATGGAGATACCCTATCACTATTCAAGGACAGGAAACTTAGAAATACCTTCCCACTGCTCATGATCTGGTCCACTAATTTATTCAGCATCACTGCATCACTACTGGGTTATTGTTCACTCACCAACACAGATGAGACTTTCTTTTTTTTTTTTTTTTTTAATTTGCATATGGGCAGGAGGCACCAGGGATCGAACTCCAGACCTCCAGCACGGCAGGTCGGAGCTCTGCCTGCTGAGCCACGGCAGCCACCCGAGACTTTCTATTAAGTGGGGACAAGGGAGAGGAGCAGGGACCCTGTCCCTTCAGACCCCACTGCTGGGGTCATGAGTGAAGGGAGAGGGTCCAGGGGAGGGAGCAGTGCATGGCTGAGGACCGAGAAGATCAGCTTGTAGCTGTTGTTCTCAAGAAAGGGAGAAAGGGTTGGGCCACAACCACACCTCCTTTGCTGCAAGATGCTGCCTGTTGGGGACAAAGGGGAAGGCAGGATTATAACGGTGAGTGAGGTGGCTGTAAACTCACCTGGGATCATTCCTGAGGAGGGAAGGATAAGCCACACCTGGAGCCAGTCACATGGACAACAGGAACACAGCGTTGTCTCTTCTGTGATGAAAGTAGCTCAGTGCAACCTCTGTGCCCCAGTGCTGGCTTGTCCTGTGGGAGGAGAGTGGGGCCACACCAGGGACTCAGTGAGGGCTCTGAGCAGGGCCATGTGGTCACTCAGCTGCTTCCTCAGGCAGCGCTTCACACATTCATGCCTTGTCCTGGGACACAGGGCTCCTCAGCTGGGCCTGAGTGCATGTGGTGGGAGGGAAGGGGTCAACTGGGCTCTATGCTCCATGCGCAGCAGCCTTGTTGGGGACTGCCCAACTCTTGGAGCTTTGTCAGTCCTCTTATCCCAGGAGGATTCTACCAAAAACAGAGCTGCTTTCCACCAAGTTTAAAAACCAAGTTCCTAAGACCCTGATTTTAGAAGAAATGGGCATTGAGTAGTGCAACTTGTTGTTGCCACCCTCCCTGTGGGAGGGGAGAGAGAGCCCTAGGTCTGGTCCTGTGGACAGTGGAGCCTAAACTGGGCCCAGACCAGCCCTGAAGGGCCTCTCCTTGTATTCTAGTTTGCTAGCTGCTGGAATACAATATACCAGAAACAGAATGGCTTTTAAAAAGGGGAATTTAATAAGTTGCTAGTTTACAGTTTTAAGGCTGAGAAAACGTCCCAGTTAAAGCAAGTCTATAGAAATGTCCAACCAAAGGCACCCATCCAGGGAAAGATACCTTTGTTCAAGAAGGCCGAGAAGTTCAGGGTTTCTCTCTCAGGTGGAAAGGCACATGGTAGACACAGTCAGGGCTTCTCTCTCATCATGTTCACGGTGAACATGGTCAGGGTTCCTCTCTCATCTGAAAGAACACATGGCAAATACAGTGTCATCTGCTAGTTTCTTCTCCTCACTTCCTGTTTCATGAAGCTCCCCAGGAGACATTTTCCTTCTTCATCTGCAAAGGTCTCCGGCTGGTGGCTATGTCGTTCTGCTCTGCTCTCTCTGAATCACCCATTCTCCAAAACGTTTCCTCTTTTATAGGGCTCTGATAAACCAATCAAGACCCATCCAAATGGGTGGAGACATGTCATCACCTAATCCAGTTTAACAACCACTCTTGACTAAATCACATCATCTAGGAAGATGATCTGATTATGGTTTCAAGCATACAGTATTGAATAGGGATTATTCTACCTTTATGAAATGGGATTTTGATTAAAACATGGCGTTTCTAAGGGGCATACATCCTTTCAAACCAGCACATCTTGCCATGCTCCTTCCACCATCATTCCACCCTGGGGGAATAGCCAGGCCTGGGCAATGACAGCCACTCAGAGCAGAGTGTCCTAACCTGTCCTGAGTATCTACCTGGGATTTTAGAAGAGGGAGTTACTCCACCTGGGCTTTCTTCTGCCCATGAGCCACTTTACTCTGGGGAGGCATCAGGGGACACTCTCAAGATGCCAGGGAAAGAGCCAGTCCAGCCACTCCCACCCACCTGCAACAAAAGGTTTGGAGCCTCTTGGGCACCTGGAGGAGATTGGGGTGGGGTGAAGGGCAGGAGGAGCTCTGGGGTGCACAGGGGACCCTGGAGGATCACAGTCAGGTCGCAGACCTCATGGTAATACTCAGAGCTTTGATCTTTGGGAGCAACTCTCAGATGCTGAGTGCAGACAAAGGCAACAGGATCTGATGGGGATCAGGCCTGAGTGCACCTGTGGATGGATCTGCATGCAGGAAACTAAACGTCCTTCAAGGCCAGGTGACAGGGGACAACCACCCATGTCCACATACAAACTGACACATTACAAAACTCCTGAGAATATATCTTGTAACACAGAGGAATATGTGCTGTGTGTCACAACCAGTCATGGGCAGAGAGTACAGAGACAGACTTTTCTCAGACATGGGCAGTGAGTGGCCCACACACCTGGGCAGGTGGAGACTCTGCAGGCTCGTGAGGAGACTTGATCAGCAGTGTGAGGGAGGAGGGGACAGAGTACATCAGCTGGAGGGTTTTTTTTTAACTTTCTTTATTGTATAGTGTAACATATATATACATATCAAAGAAATAAAAAAGCAACAGTTTTCAAAGCACTCTTCAACAAGTAGTTACAGGACAGATCCCAGAGTGTGTCATGGGCTATCATAATCCTCTCATATTTTTCCTTCTAGCTCCTCCAGAATATAGGAGGCTAGAGAGTTTAAACATTTTTTTATCATCACAATCGACTTTTTTTCCTTCTTTTTTTGTGAATAACATGTACAAAAAAGCTATACATTTCCAAGCACAGCACCACAATTTTCTGTAGAACACATTGCAGATTTTTACATGAGTTACAATTTCATAATTTTAGGTTTTTACTTCTAGCTGCTCTAAAATACTGGAGACTAAAAGAGATATCAATTTAATGATTCAAAATTTATATTAATTTGTTAAATCCTATCTTCTCTGTAAAACTCCACCCTCACTTTTGATCTTTCCACATCCCTCTCTTTAAGGGTATTTGGGCTATGGCAATTCTAAACTTTTCATATTGGAAGGGTCTGTCACTAATATGGGGTAGGGAGAGGGAACTAACTGATGTTCTGGAGAAGCTGGGCCCTCTAGGTTTCACAACTTATCTGGACCAGGGCCCCATCTGGAGATTGTAGGTTTCTGGAAAGTTACCCTAGTGCATGGAACCCTTGTGGAATCTTATATACTGCTCTAGGTATTCTTTGGGATTGGCTGGAATGGTCTGATTGAGGTTTGGCAGGCTATGATGGTAGCAAGGTCTAACTGAAGCCTGAGTAAGAGCAACCTCCAGAGTAGCCTCTCAACTCTATTTGAACTCTCTCTGCCACTGATAGTTTGTTACACTACTTTTCCCCTTTTTGGTCAGGATGGAATTGTTGATCCCACAGTGCCAGGTCTGGATTCATCCCTGGGAGTCATCTCCCATGTCACCAGGGAGACTTTCATCTCTGGATATCATGTCCCATGTAGGGGGAAGGGCAATGATTTCACTTGCAGATTGGGCCTAGTGAGAGAGAGGCCACATCTGAACAACAGAGGTCCTCCAGAAGTAACTCTTAGGCATGCCTATTGGTAGTCTACACTTCTCTGCTAGCTACATAAGCTTCACAAGAGTAAACCTCCTGATCAAGGGCATGGCCTATTGATTTGGGTGTCCCTAAATTTGACACCATATCAGGGAATTCCCTGATGGTAAGGTTTAATAGTTCCATATTTTTCTCCCCTCCCTCAGGGGACTTTGCCAATACTTTTTGATTATCTGCTTTATATACTCTAGGATGTTTCCAGGCCTTCCAATAATCTATACAGGATTAAAAAGCCCCTCTTTCTTATTCTGGGCTCCCTGTGTTTCAGTTGTTCAAATGAGCTATACAGATAGGTTGAATTAGATTATGCACTACAGAGAATTTCAGTTGCAGATCAAATAAACCTTTCTTTCATTGGTCTCAAAGAGTAAGTATGGTTCTAAAATATAGACACTGTCTTCCTTACCCCTATGTTCTGAATTACTTTAACTCCAATCTGTTCAACTTCGTTGCTACCTCTAAATATCAGATTATATATATAAAACATCCTCTCAAAATCCAGAAATAATAATCACCCCTCCAGACTTAATGTGTCTGCTCTAAAAGCTTACAATCTAGGCCCCTGTTTTCTTATAAACATTTTCTAAATGTGACCAGACCATTGTTGTTCTTTTGTTTCTGGCTTTCTTTGTCTCACCAAATGTCCCACATGTTCATTCACGTGGTTGCATGCTTCACAACTTTGCTCCTTTTTGTAGAAGCACAGCGTTTGTTCATAAGTATACACCAATCTACTGCTCCATCAGTGCATCCTTCAGTCACCTGCTTTCATCAGGCATCAAGTAGAGGGCCCAAAGTCCATAGCGCATCAACATTCTCAATTTTAGATAATTTAATTGTTTCCAAGAGAAAGAAAACCAATAAACACACCCTCACCAAACAGGAACTCTAAACCTCCTCTTAACTCTTGTCCCTTACCCCATTATTTACCTCTGCTGTTGCTGTGGTAGTGCTGATGGTTTCCTTTTGAACACAGCTCATAGCATGCAATAGCAGCTTTCCACTGGTACCCTGGACTTAAACACTCTTTATACAAGAATGATATCTTTGAACTAATTCTTGAGAGAACTAATTCATATTAATCAGTATGATGTAGGTTTATACAACCCCTTTCAATCTTCTTCATCTTCAATATGGTGATATTACTTACAGACCCACTAGAGAATCACCTTCACTCCTATTCATTCCTTACATCGCAGTTCAACCTCATTAGCTAATGGTTCACCCATCTCTAGCATCTATGTATCTCTAAGTCCCCTATATTCTGTATTATAAGTCTCTGATTATACCTTTATGCTGGTCATAAAAGTGGAATCATACGGTATCTGTCTTTTTGTGTCTGGCTAACTTCACTCAGCGTTATGTCCTCAAGGCTCATCCATGTTGTCATGTGCTTCAGGATGTCATTTTGTCTTACTGCTGCATAATATTCCATTATATGTATATAACACATTTTGTTGATCCACTCTTCTATTGATCGGCATTTGGTTTGTTTCCATCTTTTGGCGATTGCGAATAATGCTGCTGTGAACATCGGTGTGTGAATGTCTGTTTGTGTCGTTGCTTTCAGCTCTTCTGAATGTATACCAAGTAGTGCCATTACTGGGTCATAGAACAACTTGATATTTAGTTTCTTGAGGAACCACCAAACAGTCTTCCATAGTGGCTGCCCCATAATACATTCCCACCAGCAGTGCATAAGTGTCCCAATTTCTCCACATCCTCTCCAATATGTATAGTTTCCTGTTTGTTTAATATTGGCCATTTTTATAGGTGTGAGGTGGTATTCATTGTAGTCTTGATCTGCATTTCCCTTATAGCCAATGAAAATGAGCGTCTCTTCATGTGTTTTTGAGGCATCTGTATTTGCTCTTCAGGAAAAATGCCTATTCATATCTTTAGCCCATTTTATTATTGGGTTATTTGTTCTTTTGTTGTTGAGTTGTATGATTTCTTTGTATATGCCGGAAATCAAAACTTTGTCTGATATGTGATTTCCAAATATTTTCTCCCATTGAGTTGGCTTCTTATTCACCTTTTTGACAAAGTCTTTTGAGGTGCAGAAGCATTTGGTTTTCAGGAGTTCCCATTTATCTATTTTTCTTTTGTTGCTTGTGCTTTGGGTGTAAAGTTTAGGAAGCTACCTCCTATTACTAGGTCTTGAAGATGTTTCCCTAGATTTTTTCTAGAAGCTTTATGGTGCTAGTTTGAGTTAATTTTTGTGTAGGGTATAAAATAGGGGTCCTCTTTCATTCTTTTGGCTATTAATATCCAGTTCTTCCATGCCCAATTATTGAAAGACTATTTTGTCTCAGTTCAGAGGATTTAGGGGCCTTGTCAAAAATCAGTTGACCATAGATTTGGTGGTCTATTTCTGCACTCTCGATTTGATTCCATTGGTCAATGCTTCCATGTTTGTGCCAGTACCATGCTGTTTTGACCACTGTGGCTCTATAATAGGTTTTAAAGTCAGGGAGTGTTAATCCTCCCACTTCATTCTTCCTTTTTAAGATGCTTTTAGCTATTTAGGGTCTCTTTCAGCTCAGGGTTTCACCACCCTGGCTGTATATTGGAACCACCTGGGGAGCACTTAAAACTCACTGACTCCCATCTCTGCCTCCAGCAGAGGTCTGGGGTGTGGTACAAACAATGATAATTTCTAAAGTCTTCCTCAATTATTTGATTCTACAGCCAGGGTTAAGAAATACTCTTTTCCTTCTTCTACAGCAGAGGCTGGTAAGCTTCTAATGCACAGAGCTAGATGGTAGATCTTTTGGGCTTTATTGGCTGAATGGTCTCAGTTGCCACTTCTCTGCTCTGCTGTTGTATATGAAGGCAGCCATGGATGATTGATGAATGAGTGAATATGCATGGCAGGCCTTGATACAACTTTACCTAGAAAAATAAGCCATGGCTGTATTTGGGGGATACTTGTTACTGCAGCATAGCTTAGCTTAGCTTGACTAATAAACATAGCACATATAGTTTCCCTATAAAAAAGAAGCAGATGAGCAAAAAGAGAGAGCTGGAGTCAACTTAAAGAAAGAAGAGTAAGTAAATAACAAAATATGGCAACTATGCTGAAGGTTGCATGAGAATAACTGACATTGAAGAAGTTGTGCTAGTGAGAAGTAGCCACTTCCAGACTGGAGGACAGTGCAACTCACAATGTAAGTTTCCCATAAAGCAACCACAAGAATTAACTGGGGTGTGGGGCAGTGCAATGATGGCTCAGTGGCAGAGTTCTCACCTGCCATGCTGGAGACCCAGGTTCATTTCCCAGTGCCTGCCCATGCAAAAAAAAAAAAAAAAAAGAATCATTTGAGGAAGGATGGACAGAATGCAATGATGCAACTCAATCCACACACACAACTGTGCAGTCTCACCATGCCAACCAGGTCCTTCTGGCTGACAGCTCTCAGGCACAGCAAATGTCTGTGGTCCATCTTCACGGTCTTCCACCTGCCACATGATGGGCTGCACACCTGAGAGGCTGCTGAAGCTTGCTATCTCAAAGTTCATCTACACAACCTCATTGAATGAACTGTTGTTTCTGGAAGGGAGCAAAAGAAAATAGCTTTAAGCTGATGTTGTTCAGTGGAGTGGCCCTCCTCTCCCCTTGCCCTACCCCTGGCAACTGTATCAAAATATAAGGATAAAAATCACCTTTCAGGGACAGATCTACAATTTGGGGGAGCACCTGGGGTTTGACACCACACAGGAGTTAGGGACCTTGGCACCTGGGATATAGTGCCACCCACGAGTTAGGAAGTTTGGCTCCTGGAGTGTGGCACCACCCATGCATGATTTACAGACATTGGCACCTGTGACATAACACCACCCATGAATTAGGGACCTTGGCATCTGGGGTATGGTTCCATCCATGAGTTAGAGAACTTGGCACCTGGGTACAGTGCCACCCATAAGTTAGAGACCTTGCCAACTGGGCTACAGTGCCACTCACGAGTTAGGGACCTTGGCATCTGGGTACAGTGCCACCCATGAGTTAGGGATCTTGGGCTATGGCATTGCCCATGAGTTAAGGTCTTGGCCAAGAGTCAAAGCCTCAAGCATTACTCAGCATATGTACTGATGAGTATTTGGATTTTTGTTTACTTGTTTTTTGGTTATATGCATCATGCCTCTTTACTACTAGTTACTTCAGGGTGTGTTTCTTAAGAACAAGGACAAATTCTTACATAACCACAGGATGGTTGTCAAATTCAGGAAATAAAACAGTGAAATGATACCATGCTCTAAACTACCATCCATATTCAAATGTCACCAATGCAATAATATCCTTCAGAGATATTCCCTGTCTATCCCAACCCCCACCCTGTCTCTACAACTCAGGTGATTTTTCACCTGCTCTTCTGACAATCTAGTTTGTCTCAACCTTGCAGAATGAACCCCTTTAAGTTCAGTTTCATGGGGGTGGTGGATGCTGGGGGATGGGTCACTCATTATCAATTTCAACCCCTCCTCACTTGCCTTATTGGGTACCTATGACCCCAGGGAGCCCTGTGGCTAGAGGCTGCTCAAAGCAGAGTTTCTACCAGTGAAGCCCACTTGTCTGAGACATGGCTGTGGTGAGGGCTGGTCAGCAGCTGGGTGACAGGGTGGGGCTGAGTGGCAAGCAGGGTGGTCCTAGCTGTGTGGGCAGCTGCAGCATTTTCCCAGCACCCACCCCTCAGGCTGTGCACCAGGTGGCTGGCAGTAGGGCTTTCACTTCCTTGTTAGTGCCAGCCCTGCCTGTGCAGGATAGAAATCCACCTTGATGGGTCTCCTAGTGAGTTTTCTAACTGCCTTGTATCCTGTAAAGCAACCTCCTCTGCCTAGGGGGACTAGAAGGAGTCTATTATTGGCCACTTAGAATTTGATGAATGGCACAAAATATGTATTTTTTTTTGTAGGCTGTATGGTGGTGTCACATTTCATTTTTTTTTCCGAGTATCCTGTTATTGCAGCACCATTTCTTGAAAGTTTTGTTTGTTTGTTTGTTTTGGGAAGTGCATGAACTAGGAATTGAACTCAGGTCCTCTGCATGGCAGGTGAGAATTCTACAGAGCTACCCTTGCACCCCCCAAAACAAGTATTTTTAGCAAGCTCATCCAAGATAATGTGATACATACCCATGTTTAGGAACTACTGAAAGTCCAAATTTTTAATTTAATTTTTAATTTTTTTTGCATGTGCAGGTACTGGGAATTGAACCTGGATCTCCAGCATGGCAAGCAAAACTGAGCCAGCATGGCCTGCCCCCAAATTTTTATTTTATACATGATAAAATTAAGGTCCAGAAAGGGAATATGGTGACAGAGGGAGCATGAAGTGTAGCATCTTCCAGTCTCTAATCCAATACTCTGTACAGCATTCTCTTCTAAGAGTGTGTGGTCACATGAAATCACAAGGCACCAATGGGAGTTTCTCTAGGACAAGGGTCAGGAAACTGTGGCATGTGAGCCAAATCCAGCCTTCCAGTGTCTCTGAAACAATGTTTTATTGGCATGTAGCTCTGCCCATCGTTTGTACATTGTCAGGTGCTTTCACACTACAAAGGCTGAATCAAGTCATCTAAATGGGCCATATACACCATAAAGTATTTACCATCTGGTCCTTCCTGGAAAAAGTTTTCCAACTCTTGCTCTAAGAGGTCAGATGAGGGGAACTTGGAGTGACCTCCTGGAACTTCTGCAGAATTGTTATTGGTAGAAACAAGAAGGCATAAAACTATTGGGCAGGTGAGGATTTTGGTGGGCCTTGAAATCCAGGTCAAGATGTCCCCAGTGTCCCTCAGCCTATATGCCAAGAACTGTTGGAATAGGTGGGTCAACAGATGCCAATATCTCAGGTTGACATCCACTGAAAACAGATGCTGGTGGAAAGCTCACTGCAAACTGTATAGCATTCCTTTGGGATTATGCTTATCATCTTTGCAGATGAATTGAAGTGGCTTTTCAACAGCATGAGAAACATCAAATGTGCCTTAAAGCCACCCCCCAAAACCATGCTGGTGCCAACATGAAGACTGGGGGAGAAACCTTCCCTTGTGGGGTGTGGATCAGGTAAGGGCCCACCCACTAAATATCCAGGGCTTGTTCAACATCCAGAATCTGTCTCCACCCCATTGGCCTCAGCCTTGCTCAATGGCTTGGGCTGGAAGTACCAGGATAGTCATGGCATGAACCAAAGCATCTGGACTTGTGAACTTCCTCTACACTCTATAGGCTAGAAGGAGCACCAAGAAAATTGTGATGTATGAGATGCTGGGGTCCCTCTGGGGGGGTTGTGGGAATAAACCTAGCATCTGGAACATGAAGCCATGGGTGTGCAATCCCAGGGAGTGAATTCCTGGCTTCAGAAAATGAGGGAACAGCTTCCAGAATGTTTCCAAACCAGTAAATGCCTTCTTGGTCCAGCAGTTGAGGCCTACTGGGAGCTGACCCCACTCAACTCAGTTCTTCAAGATGCTTGCAGGTCTCTCTGACCCAGCATCTCTCTCTACTGAGCTAAACACACTTTTTCATGTCAGGGGGTTTAATCATATTGTCTTAGCAAGAATGGTGGGCCTTAGACACAACTCATCCACATGGAGCTGGGGTTGCTGGGGTTGTCCAGGTGCAGCTGGGCCAGTTAACCAACTACTCAGCTGCCAATCCACTTTGTAAAGTACCTGATGTGGCCAAAGCCCAACTGTCCAGACACTCCTTGGTCCCCCAGAGGAATGCTGTATAGTTTGCAATGAGCTTTTGACCAACAACTGTCTTCATTCTCTTTTGAAATTCTTTTTTAGGCCCCATGATGGCTCACAAGCTCTCTCTGAAAGTCAGTTCCATCACCTAGAGATTGAAATGTGATGGTGTTTCATTGCACAGGGGAGGGGACTGGCATGCGAAAGAAGCTGGCACAAACTCTCTCACCCCAGGCTGTTCCCCCTTCCACTGTTATTATGCCACCATGGGTGCTAAGGATGGGATGATACTGTGCAATGGAAAAACAGGAGCAGTACTCCTCCTTTTGGCTTTGAAGGGCATTGTGTTATGCACTTTCAGTGGACAATGGACTTGTCTTCCTAAGGCATACCGCTCCAGTTCGCTTAAGTAAGGGATCATTTGCTTTGCTCACAGAGCATCTATCACTTGCTGGGCACTGTGCCTGGTGCTGGACTTGGTTCACACTCCTCCAAGTCCAGGTAACCTCCCTGTGGGGTGCTGAGGTTCCTGAGGGGTGCCCCAGCAGAGACTCCTCTTGCCTTCCCCTCCAGACAGTGTCTTCACAGCTTCTTAGTTTCTATCCATGGAAGAGCATGGGTGACTTGGCCAGCATCCACTGGGAACATGCCACAACCCCTCATTCCATCTCCCTCACCTTGTGAGCTGATGAAACTTCCTCTTGGGATTAGAGCAGAAAAAAAAGACATTTCACAATTTAATGAAAACTTTCACCTTGTGAAACTTCTCTGTGTCTGCAGGGACCTTGGGCATGTGTGTGCAAGAGAAGGGCAGACAAGTTTGCTTCTGCAGAGAAGTGGTCCTGGGGCAGTGGGGGGTGAGGGTGGGGCTCAGGCTTAAATATTCTGTCACGAGACAAGGAAGTCCTCTGGGGAGAGGTGCCCTGCTGTGTTGTGTGTTCATGCTCTTGCTGCTGTAGCACTGCCTACCTCCCCTCCATCCCCACACCACCTTTCTCTTTTTACATCTCTAAAAACTGCACAATATGAGATATCCAAATTAAATGCAAATAAGCCACGTTTTAAAATTTGAGACTTTTGTGCAGATAAGTGGACAGGGCTGTGTGGGGATATCTAAGGGGAAGTCAGACTGATGGGGCCAGAAAGTGAAAGACTTTTCCAGAGAAGTTGGGGATTTAGAGTTTTTTTATGAAATATTTTCACTTTTAAATAGAAGAACCTTATCCATTTGAATATGATGTGGCTCAGACAAAATCTTTGCTGTGTAGGACAATGGCCCTCTTTCCAGCTTGTCTATATCCTGCAAGAAGCATTTCTTAGACGTGCCATGACTCAGAGGCACAAGTTGCCTTAGAGAATATGCCATCTGGAGATTTACAATCTGTGGTCCCCCCAGAACTCTTAGCGTTCCCAACACATGTGACAGCCTTGGCCATGGGGCTAGGATTCACCCTTAAGTCACCCTCCCCCCAACTGTTGTTCCATCAAGGGACCATTCAGTCTGAAATGTTTTACATATTGGCCCTCCAGGAAGAATTTTATTCAAAGAATGATGAAGGGAGGGAGGGAGGAAAGGGAATTTAGGGGTTAGAAACAAGACCCAAGGCTCTTTAAGGTACAAATAGCCGAATATAGTAATGATGCTGTGGGATTTCCAAATGACTTCCTAGATGCAAATACTAGCTTTACCAGTTCCTGTCTGGGCAACTTTAGGTAACTCTGCCTCATTTTGATAGTAATATGCCTAAAGCACTTAGAACAGAACCTAGCACTACCAAGCACCCATTAAATGTTGCCCTTGACACCGCACTCAAACTCTGTAACACTAACTTCAGGCCATGCCAATGAGCTGGCTTAGGACCACAATGAGAGCAAGTCATAGTGGTGAGTCACTGTGAACCAGGATCCATTCAGACATGTAGGCAGCACATTTACCTGAGACCTGTGACTGTCAGACATGGTGCCACAGTATGCTGCAGGGCAGAGACAGAGCAAAGCAGAAATCTGTCTGTGATCAGTGCCCCACCCTCAATGCCACTGAACAGACTGAAATCTTTGCTAAGCCTTTGCCTCAAAGGGACAAAGATCATTCCACACTAGCCTTTGTGGGACTTGAGATATTGCTGAAGTCACAAGGAAGGGAATTTAAACACTTAAGTGACTCCAGAAAGTGCCTAAGAACCACCACTTGCTAAATCAATTGTGTGGATTTATTACAGTAACTCTTGAAAGAAATTTTCAAAAATGGTTTTAATAAAATCTTCTTACTCAATGCAAATAAATTCCATCAATAGTCACGATGAAGTTTGGACTACTGGAAACCCAATTTACCAAACATCTTAGCTTCTGAACTCTATCTGTGTTAAAAAAGCCAAAAGCGCTTTATGTCTCCACTATTGGGTATGAGGGATTTTAGTCCCAAAGTGATCAAAAGCAGAAACAGAAAAGCCAATAACCAAATTCATTTGGAAGGCAGCATGCCCCTAATAGCTAAAAGTATCTGGAGAAAGAAAAATGAAGAGGGAGGTCTCACATTGTCTGACTTTAAAACATATTACAAAGCTACAGTAGACAAAACAGCATGGTACTGGCATAAAGATAGATATGGTGACTAATAGCATCAAATTAAACAGACTCTCTCATCTATGGACAGTTGATTTCTAAAAAAGGCAGTCAAGCCCCACCTGGGACAGAGGAACCTCTTCCATAAATAGTCTTGGAGAACTGATACCCACATGTAAAAGAATGAAAGAGGATCCATATCTCACATCCTAAACAAAGCTGAACTCAAAATGGGTCAAAAATCTGAACCTTAGTGTTGAGAACATAAGACTTTTAGAAGAAAATGTAGGGAAATAGCTTATAAATCTTGTGATAGGAGGTGATTTCCTAGACGTTACACCCAAAGCAGAAGCAATGAGAAAAGAAATACAGAAATGGGATCTCTTCAAAATTAAAGAATTTCATGCGTCAAAGAACTTTGTCAGGAAAATAAAAAGGCAGCCTATGCCATGAGAGACAATGTTGGAAACCACATATCAGATTAGGGATTAAAATCCAGAATATATAAAGAGATTTTACAACTCAACAACAAAAAGAGAAACAACACAATCAAAAATTGGCAAAAGTCATGAGCAGACACTTTTTGGAAGAGGAAATACAAAAGCTAAAAGGCATATGAAAAGATGCTAAACTTCACTGGCTATTAGGGAAATGCAAATCAAAATTGAGATATCACCTCACATCTTCTGGACAGGCCATTAATTAAAAAAAAAGCAGAAAATTATAAGTGTTGGAGAGGATGTGTAGAAAGAGATACACTTATTCACTGTTGGTGAATGTGAAACGTTGCAACCACTCTGGAAGGCAGTTTGATGGTTCCACAGAAGCTAAGCGTAGGATTGCCATATGATCCAGCAATCCCATTGCTAGGTATATATTCAGAGGAAATGAAGGCAAGGACAGAAGCACACATTCACACACTGATGTTTGTTGCAGCATTATTTATGATTGCCAAGAGTTGGAAACAGCTCACATGTCCATCAATGGCTGAGTGGGTCAACAAGCTGTAGTATATACTTATGATGTAATATTAGGCAGCTGTAAATAGAATAAAATCATGAAGCATGTAACAATGTGGATGAATCTTGAGGATGTTATGCTGAGTGAAATTAGCTAGAAACCAAAGGACAAATACTGTATGGTCTCACTAATACGAACTAACATTAATGGGCAAACTTTGAGAGTTGAAGTTGAGAACACAGGGTATCAGGAGATAGAAAGAGGGTAGAGATCAGGTGTTTGATGCTAAAGGAGTACAAAATGTTCAATAGGATTGATTGAATAGATCCAGAAATGGATAGCACAATCATATCTCCTGGCAGCACAATAGTGTAAGTACACTGAACAAAGATGAGTGTTAGTATGGTTGAAAGAGGAAGGTTAGGGGCATGTATGACACCAGAAGAAAAGATAGAGGATAAAGACTTGACTGTATAACTTTGCAAACCCTAGAGTGGTCAATGATGGTGGTTAAAAGTAAAAATATAAAATATTTTTGCATGAGGGAAAACAAATGATGCCAACATTGCAAAGTGTCAAAAATGGGATGGCATAGAGGGAAAAAAATACAATAAATGAAAGCTGCAATCTATAGTCAACAGTAACATTGTAATGTGTTTCCACTGATGTCAGCAAAGGAATTATGCCAAAACTAAATGTCAACAAGTAAAAGATATGGAGGATGGGTATGGATTCTCTGCAGAAGAAACAGAAATATCTTCATATAGAGTATGATGGTGAAGGCATGATAATTTACTTAGGTTGGATTGTATGATATGTGAATAAAACTCTTTAACAATGAATAGAGAATTCCTCCCAGAAATGAGAAGAATGAAGGTCAGAGAAGGAAGAGCTTTGCCCAAATTGCATCACTAGCAAGAAAACTTAGCTGAAGTCTGAGCCCAAGACTAGAAGGCACCAAAGGCCCCAAGTTGCCCTCTACTCAAATTGTTACCACTGAAGCCCCAAGGTTTCCACCCATGTGAGCCATGGAAATGCAGCACCCAATGGGCAAGCCCCACTGCCAGGAGGCATCAGGCCATGGACTCAGGCTCACTTTCCCACCACCACCATCCAGGTGCAAAGTATTATAGACTGAGAAGCCATGGACAAGAGAAGTGTGGGTATAATAGAAAATGGAGATGCTTTCCTTAACCTGAAGAAGCTGCCGGCCTCTAAATCCCCTCAGCACTACACAAAAGAGGCACTCTTGGATATAAAAGAATGCCCCCATTCCAAACAGAGGCCATTATGCCTCTCCAAAAAATATGACAGTGATGGAGTCTGGGACCCTGAAAAGCGGCATGCCACTCTCTACCCAGATTCAGGACAGAGTTCACCAGTGCAAAGTCTAAGGAAAGAGTTGGATACACACCAGCCTCCTCTGGTATGCAAGGTAGTAGATCCATGAGAGTGTGGAAAGAAGATGACTTAGATGTTATTCTCAGCCCACAGAGATGAAATTTTGGAGGGGGCTGCCATGTGAGGCTGCAGTTAGCTCCCTGCACTCGGGAAGTCCATTGGAGAAAGACAATAACAGGCTTCGTCTGCTTGGTGGACACAGGACTGCCAATGGGAGAATGATCTCTGCCTGGCCTTTGAGAAGGATCTCCATCAGATCCATCAGTGATAAGGACCTGTAGGACTTGAGAGACAGAGACCATGAGAGGGACTACAAGGACGAGCATTTCAGGAGGGAATTTGGGGATAGAAAATATGCCTTTGGTGAGCATAGAAGAAATGATTCCTACACAGAAGAAGAGCCAGAATGGTTCTCAGCTGGACCCAAAGGTCAGTCAGAAACCAGTGAGCTGACTGGCTTTGATGAGATAGTAGAAGAAGATCACAAAGGGACAAAATGAATAAGACAACGGACAGCCTCTGTGAAAGAGGGCATAGTTGCATGCAATGGAGGAGTGGCTGCAGGGGATGAGGTGGAGGTCATCCTGGCTCAGGAGTCTGCTACTGATCAGGGATGCCATCTTGCCTGTACAGTCCCAGGAGATTTTTACTTTAATGAGATGTTGACTCTTTAATCTTCATAAGGTGTCATGCTTGGCTTCAATGATAGAAGATGTTTTGGGAGAAGGGTTGGTCTCTGCCATTCAGTTCAGTAGATGGTTCTCTAACTTGAGCCAATCAGGAAACCAGTCCAGCAGTCTTGGGTAAAGACCACATGAAGAACTGGAAAGACTTGCAGATCTCAAGTAAGCCATCCTCTCTCCTGGACAGAACTCATGAAATTACTTTGCTCCTATACCAATAGAAGACCATGCTGAAAATAAAGTGACTACTTTAGAAATGCTACAGAAAGGCAAAGTGGACTTAAAAACTCTTCCCCCCAGTCTTTCTGCAAGTAAAGAAAAACTTAAAGAAAGCTTGCATTCAGGAGTGGTGCATTCAGTGGAAGGCTTGAAGGTGGACCAGCAAGTGAAGAATTCAACTCCTTTCATGGGAGAACACTTGGAGGAGACCCTGAGTACTATGACCAGTCATCTGCAGCTCAAAAAGGATGGAGATATGACTGCATTCAACAAACTAGTGAGCACCATACTGCTTTCACAGCCCAAAGTCAGCCAGAACCTTGAAAGCCATTTGATGTCCCCTGCTGAGGTCCAAGGCCAGCCTGGACCTAAGGACACCCTGCAGGAACTTCTGTGCCCACCAGTCCAAAGGCTTGCTTCTTCCAATCTTCTGATGAGTTGCCTTATGGTGAGCTTGGAGCCAACAGTGTCTTTACTAGGCCGAAGAGCACCTGCTCCTCCCTTGTCACAGGTGTTTCAAACACGAGTGGCCTGGGCAGACTACCTTCACTCAGAATACCAGCACTAATTGGTTTCCCTCCAGGGCCACAGCAGTTGCTTGGAGATGCCTTCCAAAGCATGCACAAGCCTTTGAGCCCTGCTGCAGCCCAGGTTAGCCAGCTAGAGTTGCAACAGGCAGCTTTGGAGGGGCTGGCCTTTGCTGCATGACCTTACAATGCAGGCAGCAAACTTCTACCAGCCTGGTTTTGGCAAACCACAGGTGGATCAAACAAGAGATAGATTCAGAAACAGGTGGTACCAAGTGACCAAATCACCAGCACCTGCGTACCAAGGGAATTCCTCTTCCCCTGCCCCCTCTGCCTCCATCACAAGCAGGCTTTCTCCTTCCTTCACCCCTACCTCAGTGATTTTAAGATGTATGAAAGCAAAGGATAAAGAAAGGAAGAGTCAGCATCTGGAAAAGGGATTTTTCATGACAGCAAAGAGGACGCTCAGAAGGCCAGTGAACATAACCTCCTGTCATCCAACACTGTGCCCAGTGCTGCTAGTGACTCTTCTCCTGCTATGAATCCTAAACTGTCAACATTGCAGCTGTCTTCATGTTCCACCCCACTGTCCCAGACCAACCTTTACACCAAAGACCAAGATTATTTACCTAAAGCAACTGTGAGAATACCACCCACCTTGGCTTCCCCAGTTCCAGGAACACCTTTTCTCCACTCTGTCCACCAAGTTCCCCTTGTCCCCCATGTACAGATCATTTGGTCTGTTCACCTTCTTCACCTAGGCGTGGTCCAAAGGCTGCTGGCCCAGGGAGTACATCCACAGCATCTTCCAAGTTTGCTCCTCTAGGGATGTACCTGACTCATTGACACGGAATATCTGGCCTGATCCTGGGTCAGCCCTTTTACCCTTTACCTGTTGCTAGTCACCCTCTCCTAAATCCTCATCCTGGGACACCTCTACATCTGGCAGTGATGCAACAGCACCTATAGCACTCAGTTCTGCATCCTCCAGGCTCTGGATCTCAGGCAGCAGCTGTCAGCATCTAGACACCCCACAGAATGTACCCAGTCAGTCAGGCCTGCCCCATAGGCACCCTCAGCTGGAGCACTGCACCAGCCAGAGGAGCAGCTCCCCATGGGCCTTGCCAAACTGTTTGGCTCAGGTGTCCTGCAGCAGCCCCTGCCAAAGTCATCAGTGTAGATGAACTTTAATACCAACAGTGAGCAGGGCAGGTGTGCACATATAAACCTGGACTGTGCTGGTTTGAAAGGATGTATACACTCTAGAAAAGCCATGTTTTAATATATGTGCCCTAGATAAGCAATGTTTTAATCAAAATCCCATTTTGTAAAGGCAGAATAATCCCTTGAGTAGGGATTATACAGTACATACAGTACTGAATGTACTGTATGTTTGAATCTGTAATTAGATCATCTCCCTGGAGATGTAGCCCAATCAAGAGTAGTTGTTAAGCTGGATTAGGGGAGACATGTTTCCTCCCATTTGAGTAGGTCTTGATTAGTTTACTGAAATCCTATGAAAGAGGAAGCATTTTGGAGAATGTGAGAGATCTCTAAAGAGCAGAGAATGACATAGCCATGAGAAGCAGAGAGTCCACCAGCCAGTGACCTTTGGAGATGAAGAAGGAAAATGCCTCCCAGGGAGCATCATGAAACTGGAAGCAAAAGAGAAAGCTAGCAGATAACACCATGTTCACTACATGCCTTTCCAGATGAGCAAGAAACCCTGACCGTGTTCGCCATGTACCTTCTCATTTGAGAGAGAAACCCTGAACTTCATCAGCTTTCTTGAACCAAGGTATCTTTCCCTGGATGCCTTAGATTGGACATTTCTATTGGCTTGTTTTAATTGGGATATTTTCTTGGCCTTAGAACTGTAAACTAGCAACATATTAAACTCCCCTTTTAAAAGCCATTCCATTTCTGGTGTATTGCATTCTGGCAGCTTGCAAACTAGAACATGGACCTATGATGACACTCAAGTCAGGACTCACTCTGCTTCCTCATCTCAAGTGGTTTACAGGGTTTTACTTTGGAGCACTCTGTGGGAAGTCGTTTGGGGCATCGAGAGTGCCCATGCACCTGTTGTGGTCTGCATTATGATGGAAGGATCGCTTAACCCATTTAGTGGACCTACATGGTCTAAATGCAGGATGCAGTGTTGTCGATCCTGGAAACAGTCTCTCTTTTTTGATATATGTAAACTGTGTCAGTGTCTTCACCAAGAGGGGGCACCCAAGTGTTCTTCTGAGGAAATAAAGGCATAGACCCTTATGTACAGACTTGCGTATAAACAACTTTTGTATATACATACAGGGTAGCTTTTTTTTAGGATAGCTTTTTTGAACTTACACAGCTGTACAAAAAAGTAGCTGGTATTACACTGTTCTGTAAAAGTGTTCTGAAGTTTGTATATGCTAACCTGAAAGAAGAGTGGTTATAGCTTCAAGGGAAACCTGACTAGGATAGTTGAGCAGCCATACCCATGAGGCTTTTGATCTTGAAATGAGTGAATGAAGGCAGAGGGATTTCTTCCCCATTTCCCAGTGGATAAAAGCGGAATGCCACAAAATTATCCTTTTTTTTTTTTTTTTTTTGGAATAGACTGGTTTAATTATTGGAGTAGATTTTTTAGAGGAGACCCCTAAGAATCTGAGAATCCTCAGGCCAACCCCTCCCTCCCTTTCTCCACTTTAATAGTGTTTGGATAAGCAGGTGCAGGGCTGCTCTATGCAGCAAATACTTTAGCCTATTAAAGAGGAAGCCAGACATTTTGCACTAGGAAGAATCAGTGATCATTTTTCAGAAGACTTCAGTCGGCCACAAATATGTTATGGAGGAACAGATTTTGCAAAGACATAATCTAGTTTTATAACTCAATCATGGCTCAACCCTATGCAGGTAACTTGCAGTTTAAAGGGATCCTATCAGTGAAAAGAAAGCACATTTTTAAAACTGACTGCTTTTACTTAAATTGAAGAAAGTCATCTCTTGTCAAAATGTTCAAACTTTCCCATAGCAATCTTAAAAGCATGTCAAACTGTCTACATCTGATGCCATAAATGTAAACTGCAAGGGAAAATGGTACACTCTTAGTGAATGGGAATTGGAATCAAAAGGGTTTGCTGTCCTCAATGTGACTGTATGACTGTGAAAACCTTATGTTTGATGCTCCTTTTATCTACCTTGTCAACAGACGAGTAGAACATATGGAATAAAAATAAATAATAGGGGGAACAAATGTTAAAATAAATTTAGCTAGTGATCAATGAAAGGGAGGGGTAAGGGGTATGGTATGTATAATTTTTTTTCTCTGTTCTCATTTTGTTTTACTGTTGTCTTATTTCTTTTCCTGAATTGATGCAAATGTTCTAAGAAATGATCATGATGAATACACAACTATGTGATGATATTGTGAATTATTGATTATATATGTAGAACGGAATGAGCATATGTTAAGAATGTGTTTCTTTCTTGAAATTTTTTTTAATTAATTAAAAAAATGATCTCCTTAGTAAAAAAAAAAAAAAGCGTTTGTTAGGTCAGAGGAATAAGGGAGGGAATCATGAAGTCACTCCAGGACAAGAGGTGAACAGTTACAATCAAGGTCCTGGCGCAGCAAACATCTATTCATGGACATCTAACCACCCGCTGCTCAACCCGCTAGTATAATAATCCTTTGTTTAATGTGCCGTCCCTTTCATGTCATCACCTGACCCCTGCCCTTAAAAACTGCACTCGCCAAAGCCCGTGCGCGAACTCACCTCATTCCCTTTTGGGTTCGGTGAGCTCTGCCCGGGAGCGCAGCCAATAAAGCACGCTCATTTGCAATCCTTTTGTCTACTTTCCTTTCTCTTTATTACCTCATATCTTAAAACCTTTCAGGGTTTGCTGTCCTTCTTAGAATGTTCTAAAATGTTAAGGCAGTTGCTTGTGTTTAACTGTGACCAAACAAAAATTTATTGTTTTGCACTGAAAAAAATAAAGTAGCTGATACTAGCCAAAAAACAAACAAATGAAAAAAAACAGAGCGCAATGGCGCCTGCGCGGTTGGGGATCCCTGTGCTGTGGGCGGAGCTGCGCTGGAGGGGTCGAGGAGAAGGCCCGCCAGAATGAGAAGGACAGGCCCTTGGCTTCTGTCTGCAGAGAGGCTCTCCCAGGCCTGTTGCCGCTCCCACGAGTAAGGTCACCAGCACCCATCCCCAGCAAGGCGGCAGGGGCCTTCTTTGCGCGCAGCTGGGCACCAAGGTGTCTGCAGCATGTTCCCCAAACGTGCGCGTGCACGCGAGCCAGGCCGCTAGCACTGCATGGAGGCGCCCAGCTTCGGGCCTTCCTGGGAGGCCTTCGACAAGCACCCGGGGCCCATCCAGAGCGCATCGCAGGTGTTCAACGCCCGGTCCCAGATGCGAGCGGCCAGGTCCAGCGTCCTGCAGCCGCAGCCTCAGGCCCTACGGACACCCACAGAGTGGCCCGAGGTCCTGCTCGAGAACGGTGATCCACTTGTTGAAGCGGCCACCACCAGCTGAGGCCCTGCCAGCGCGCACCTCTCTGGACACCTGGCCCTCCCTCCCCACCAAGGAACTGCAGAATCCCGAGGCCAAGCCCCGGGCCTAAAAGCACGCCCCCCAAAGAAGGCCTCTTTGGACCCTGCGGGAGCACTGCTCCGTGCAGCAGCCCCGTGTGCCAGACCCAGCCGACGTGCACCTTGTGGCCCATGGCCCGGCGAGGCCTCGGCCATGCAGAGCCTTGTCACCTACAGCGGCTCCTTCACCCAGGAGGTGGTGGTCGCGTGCCCTGGTGGCTGGGTCAAGAAGAGCCCCTTCTGAGGCCTGGGCACCATGCAACCTGAGCCAGCCTCAACCACGGGGGGTTAGTTCTCCGCACACCCAGACCCAACTCCTGCACCCCAGAGGCACCATGGGGGGAGGGGGTGGCCCACCAGCTGAAGCAGGATCCCAAGAGGCCTGAGAGTGCAGAGGTGTTAGGGCAGGAAGTCTCCAACGCCCAAGGTAAGGCCAAGGCGCGGCTTCCTCCTGTGGGCATCGCTGTAGCTGTGGTGCTGCAGATCAATGATGGCAGTGGTGGCTGGCTGGGGCCCCAGCTGGTGGACCAGGATCCTCCCTGTCACTGAGCAACACCCGGGAGCACGGACATGCATAGGAGGACTGCGAGGAGCCAGCGAGACAGCGGGAGGACCACCACCCAGACCACAGGCTTGGGGTAAGTGCTGTTTCAGCATGGACCTGGTGGAGGCTTCCCCAGGAACATTTTGTAAATGAAATTCTGTTGTGTGGGCTTGTGACCTGATGTTTGTACTGTGATTTTGGTAGTATCAAGCTTTATTAAATATAAAGAGTTTGTTTTAAACTTTAAAAAAATGAATAGAGAGAAACAAGTAAATAGAGAAAATATGGAGAAAGAAATGTAGCTCTTCACTGTCGGTAGGAAGTGAGAGGCACAGCCCCTCTGGAGGGCAGTTTGGTGGTTCCACAGGAGGCTAGGGATGGGGTTGCCCAATAATCCTGTAACCCTGTTACTAGGTATTTGCTTGGAGGAACTGAGAGTAGGACAGGAATGGACATTTGCTCCCTGGAGTTTGTGGTGGCAGTGTTCATGATTTGCAGTGGATCGAGGTGGCCTAAGGGTACCAGGACTGAGGAATGGAAGTGGGAACTGTGGTGTTTACATACAGTGGACTACTGAGCTGCTGCAAGAAGGAATGAAGTTGTGAGGCATGCAACTTGGTGAATGAAATTTGAGGACAAGAATGTTGAATGAAATGTCAGAAACAGGCAAATATTGTGCCTCGCTCATATGGACTAACTATAATATAACAAACTCAGAGAATGAAAGTCAGGAGCAGGGGTTATCAGCTTAGGGCCTATTGTAAGGGGCACTAGATTGTGAGCTCTTACAGCAGTCACCTATATTCAGGAATTGTAACTGTTATTTCTAAATTCTGAGATACTGAGGTATTTGTATACAACCTGGTTGCTCCCTGAAACTTCAGGTATTTTGTGACACTGAAAGCCAGAGTTAGAGAAGTCAGCGTTACCTCATTGGGCTCTGTGTAAAAAGTTGAAAAGGTGATTAGACTTCAAGTAGAACAATGCTATTATGAACATCAGTGTGTAACTCTCTGTTCAAGTCCCACTCTCAGTTCCTTCGAGTATATTCCTAGTAGTGGAGTTGTCTGGTCGTGTGGCACACTATACTTAACTTTAAGGAACCACCAGATGTTGTCCTCAGCAGCTGCATGATTTCACATTCCCACTGACAGTGAGCGAGGGTTCTATTTCTGCATATCCTCTCCAACACTTGGTATTTTGCATTTCTTAACAGTAGCCATCCTAGTGGGTATCTCATTGGTTTTTTTTTTTTTTTTTTGGGAAAAAGAAACATCTTTTATTGTGAAATATATATACAAAGGAATTAAATGCAACTTTCCAAGTTCATTTCAACCAGTAGTTACAGAACAGATTTCAGAGTTCTTTACGGGTTACCATTCCACTTTGTCAGGTTTTTCATGCTATCTGCTCCAAAACACTGGAGGCTAGAAGAAATACCAATATAGTGATTCAGCTGCCATACTTATTTGTTTAACCCTGTTTTTAATGTTATAACTCTTCCTTCTCCTTTGAACCTTCTCCCAGTGTGTACGGATGTTTAGGTCATGCCCATTCTGACTTATTCCTGTTGAGAAGGGGTGTTGACACTAAAGGATAGTGGGATGTAATTAGTTGATAATCTCTGAGAGGCTAGTCCCTATGGGTTTCAGGATTCATCTGGTTTAGGATGAATCCTCTGGAAATTCTAGGTTCCAGGAATGAAAGTTAATGCATGAAACTTTTATAGAATCTCAGTGGCAGCTCTAGGTGTTCTTATGAGTTAAGAAGAGTGATGTTGGTTGGGGTTTAGCAAATCTTGACAATTAGCACTATTTAAATGAAGCTTGCATAAGAGTAGCCTCCAGAATAGCTGTTGACTCTATTTTCTCTCTTTTAGCCACTGATGCCTTATTTCATTGCAGTTCTTTTCCTCTTTTGTTTAAGAAGTCATTGTTGATCCCATAGTTCTAGGCCAGTGACATCCCAAGGAGTCATGCCCCATTTTGTCAGGGAGACTCTCACCCCTGAACGTCATTTCCCACGTGGGGTCAGAGGGTAGTGATTGTCATTTCACAGTTGGGCTAGAGAGAGAGAAAGAGGCCACATAAAACACTTAGGCCTTATTACAGGTAGTCTAGCTTCATGTGCCTGGCAAACTCAATACCCCTGCACTCACTGGGCCCTGTGCCCCAAATCTGTGGGAGGAAGGTGCTGCTGGAAGAGTAGGCCATGGGGAAGGGGCCCAGTCTAGGGCTCTCATCCCCATCCCTATACCCATCCCCATCCCTGTCCCCATCCCCACCCCATCCGTAGCTCTGACAGTTAGGGCTTTGGTCATTACACGATCAGCCAGCCTCAACCAAATCCCAGCAATTCCCATGGACCCATCCCCCAGCCAGGGCCAGATCCTCTCCCTCCCCATCCCCCAAGGTCACTCCCCCAAGTTCCTACCCACACCAATCTCTTCCCCCATCCAAGCCAGTAAAACCAACCCCTTTCTGATTTTCTGGGTTGCCCCATTTGAGAACCCAAAGGTCTCCTGGGAAACAGCTTGAGAAAGAAACAGGAACAGGGTTTCCATAGTTAGGAAATCCCTATGCTGGTAAAGCATGCTTCTCTCCTGTTCAGCCATGGATAACTTGGTGAGTCAGTGACCCTCCATCTTTCCCTGCAGCACCTGTGGAATGGGATGCCATGGTGAGAGGATGCAGACAAAAAAACAAGTAAGTTCAAACCCCCCATTCTTTCATGTTTGTGTTCATGCAGAATGACCTCAGGCTACAGCCCCATGACCCTCAAGGGTCCATGTTCCCCATCCATAAAATTAGGGATATTATACCTTAGGGGTGCTGTGAAGGCAGAAAAACTCATGGGCTCCCCACAGATCAGCCCAAGGCTCCTGCTAGGTAAGAGTAGGTGTCCTGAGGAGGATGTGTAGCTAAGGCTCCTGTATTTATTGATTCCTCTCATGAGCTGACTGGAACAACCAGCTTGAAGTGATGTTGCCTGGCCCTACCTGGCTCTCTGGCTCTCTTCCATGTTGGTAAGGTGGAAGGCCAGAATGGACATGGGGGTGCAGGTGAAAATTCAGAGGTTTTAATGGGAGATCATTGCTTTATAAATGGATTTAGCAAAAACACGGTCCTTTGCTTGTAGAGTATGTTGGTAACTGCACCCTGACTTGCATGCAAATGGGCCATTGACACCATAGAAGACCTGTGGAAAGAAGGAACAAAGGCATGCAAGAACCAAGGCCCATCTAGGTTGGACCCAGGTGGGCTGAAGACATCTGCAGGTAGGATGGCCCCCTAAACCATGGCTCCCTCTGTCCTTGTCACAGAGGAGCTAGAATGTGTCTGCCTACTGGGGAAGGAAGAAGCGGGTCCATCATTCCCGCTACTCCTTTACTGGAAGCAAGCACAGTGTATTAGGGAGTCCCTTCCAAAGCCCCTGTCATGTTGAGAACTTCTGCTTGGACTGAAGGAGCAGAGCTGGCCTCAGAACCAAAGACTTGACCTCGTGTTTAGGGCTGAAGCGCAGGGAGATATGCATGCTCAGGCAGGATTTGGGTTCATTTCCTGCCTTGGGCTTAGAGCCCTGTGGGAAGGTAGCTGTTTGCAAATTGAGCAGTGAGGAGACACAGTCTTGATTTGTAGCTGCCCCCTGGGTTGGCAAGGGAAGCCACGTTGCCCAACTTGGAGGGGGACGTTCAAGTTGGGGACCCAAGGTCTGAGAAGGACCCTGTGTATGCGAGGGCTTTAGGGTCAGCTCATGGATGCTGCTCCATAGAGGAGCTTTCATGAAGGAATGCAATCCAGTATTGCTGTCCCAGGGATAGTGCCCAGTAGGAAGCAGGTATGCCTAGTGAAGAGCAAAAGTAATTACTGGAGAAATTGTAAAGTGAGAGTATTTCCATTGTCAGATGATTTTTCCCCTCTGTTGCAGTATCCACAGCACCCTACCTTGAGATGATTTTTTTCCCTGTGTTGCAGTATCCACAGCACCCCACCTTGAGATGATTCAGTTACAGCCTAGAGCCTGGTGCCCTGAATGCAGTCAGCTTGCTGTTCAGTGAAGTACCTGTTCGGAATATGTTCTGGGTAGCATTGGATTTGGAACCTTTTGCATGTCCTTTTAAGTGTGTCCTGGAAGCTGCAGTGAGACGAGTAAGTTGAGGGTTCTGTGTTGTAAAGATTTGTATTTCCTGATCCTTCATTGAGGAAAAACTCGGAGGTTGTGAAAATGGTTCTCAGAGGTGGGGAGAAAAACAGGAGGGACCAGGACCTAGTCTTTGTGAAAGATAGCTGTGGTTTCTGCCAGTGTATAACCACAGATATGAAGAGAAATCAAGAAATGTATTGTCCTGTGTATGTGGTCACTCTTTTGGTGTGCTATATAAGAAATCTTTGCTTCACCCAGGGTTGCAAAGGGTTCCTCCCATATACATTTAGAAGTTGTATAAGTTTCAGATTTGACGTTAGGCCTCTGGACGACTGTTTCAGTGAAAGTGGTCCTGTAACCAAAATTCCGGACTGTCGCTGGGTTTCCTTGGGTTGTTTTGCTTTGTTTTGGTTTTTACGTCACTTTTATTTTGGCCTAAATTGCTCCAGCACCACTTGTTGGAGAGACTTATTCTTTTCTCCTTTGGATTTCACTGTGGTTGAAAGTGGATTGTGTATGTGTGTGTCTACTTGTGGACTCTGTTCTGTCCCAGTGACCTTTTCGTCCACGTTGACGCAACACCACACTGTCTCTGTTTCGGTTGCTGGGTCATGAGTCTTAGAGTCATCCAACTTTGCTTTTGGAAGTTGTTTCGGCCATTCTTAAGTACTCTGCATTTTCGTTATGTCTTGTAGAAGCGGCTTGTCAGTTTCTGATGTATGTTGAATCTGCAGTTCATTTTGTGGCAGGATTGGCATCTCATCACTGTTAGCAGAATGTACCTCTCCATTTGTTCGAGCTTTCCCTCATTTCTCCCACCAGGGTTCTGTAGTTTTTATGCTACTACTTATATGAGCAGAACCATAAAATCATCTGTCCTAGGTTTGATTTTTGTTTAAAGTTGAAGACTGTATCTTATTTTCAGTGTTCTAGAGAAGTGAATAAATGTGATTCTGCTGGGGTCCTTGGATCCAAAGGAGAAACTAGTCTGACAAAGATACTGAGAATGAAAAAAGTGTCATAAACCTAAATTGTTCTGCTGTGTGAGTATGTAAGTATAGTATAAAAATTTCTTTCATCCCATTTACCCTTATCCTTTGAGATAAACCATAGTTTGCAGTTGGTAGAACTCTCTGTATATAAATATGCCTTGAAGAGGAAAGATAGTAGATCTGAAAAACTCACATAAATCTGCTTGATTAGAATGCAGTTTGCTGACTGCATAGAAACTGGACTGGCATATACATTATGTTTTTTTCATCACATATTTGTGTATTCAGCATCATGATCATTTCTTAGAACATTTGCATCAAATCAGAAAAAGAAATAAAAAGAAAACAGAAAAAAAATTCCTATGTATCTTACCCCTTACCCCTCCCTTTCATTCATCACTAGCATTTCAGTCTACTAAATTTATTTTAACATTTGTTCCCCCTATTATTTATTTATTTTTAATCCATATGTTTTACTCATCTGTCCATAAGGTAGATAAAAGAAGCATCAGATACAAAGTTTTCACAATCACAGTCACATTGCAAAAGCTATATCATTATACAGTCATCTACAAGACTACTGGAACACAGCTCTACATTTTCAGGCAACTCCCTCCAGCCTCTCTGTTATGCCTTAACAAAAAAGGTGATATCTATTTAATGCATAAGAATAACCTCCAGGATAAACTTTCAACTCTGTTTGGAGTCTCTCAGCCATTGACATTTTATTTTGTCTCATTTCTCTTTTCCTTTTTCAGTAGAGAAGGTTTACTCAATCCCTTGGTGCTGAGTTCCAGCTCATTCCAGGATTTCTGTCCCATGTTGCCAGGAAGGTCCACACCTCTGGGAGTCATGCCCCATGTAGAGAAGGGGGGGGCAGTGAGTTTGCTTGTCATGTTGGCTGAGAGAGAGAGGCTACATCTGAGCAACAAAAGAGGTTCTCTTGGGGGTGTCTCTTGGCCTAATTTTAAGTAGGCTTAGCCTATCCTTTGTGGGGTTAAGTTTCATATGAACAAACCCCAAGATTGGGGGCTCAGCCTATTGCTTTGGTTGTCCCCACTGCTTGTGAGAATATCAAAAATTCTCTACTTGGAGAAGTTAAATTTTCCCCCTTTCTCACTATTCCCCCAAGGAGACTTTGCAAATACTTTTTATTCACTGTTCAAATCCTTCTGGAATTTTTTGAGGCATCACTCTGGCCAAACCTACAAAATTTCATGCCCTACTCAAGCTTCCATGCACATATGGTGTTCAATTAAGCTGTCCACATAAGTTATATTAGGAAATGCACTAGTCAAAATATAAATGTTGTACCAAATAAATGCTTTTTGCTTTAGTCTCACACATAAGTTAAAGTTTTAAAATACTGATTACCATCTGTTTTCAACACCCTGCATTATTGACATTCCTTTGTTCTTCCTCATGCAAAACATTTTTAAATTTGACCATTTAGTCACTAACATTATATACTCTAGGCATTCCTAGATTATACCATCTCAGTCTTTATCATCTATATTTCCCTCTGATTTCATTTGTGCCCCCCAGCCCTTCTCCCTCTATCATTCTCAAATTCAGCTTCATTCAGTGTACTAACATTATGGTACTACAGTTAGGTAGTATTGTGCTTGTGCTATCCATTTCTGAATTTTTACAATCAGTCCCGTTGCACAATCTGTATCCCTTCAGTTCCAATTACCCAATATCTACCATATTTCTATCTCCTGACGACCTCCATTCTTAACTGAAATTACCAAAATTCATTCATTAATGTTAGTTCATATCAGTGAGACCATACAGTATTTGTCCTTTTGTTTCTGGCTAATCTCACTCAGCATAATGTCCTTAACATCTGTCCATGTTCTTACATAATTTATAACTTTATTCTGTCTTACAGCTGCATAATATTCCATTGTATGTATATACCACAGCTTGTTTAGCCACTTGTCTGTTGATGGACATTTGGGCTGCTTCTGTCTCTTGGCAATTATAAATAATGCTGCTATAAACATTGGTGTGCAAGTGTCTGTTTGTGTCTTTGCCCTCATGTCCTTTGAGTAGATACCTAGCAATGGTAATGCTGGGTCATGTGGCAATTCTATACTTAGCTTCCTGAGGAACCGCCAAACTGCCTTCCACAGTAGTTGTAACATTTCACATTACCACCGATAGTGGATAAGTGTGCCTTTTTCTCCACATCCTCTCCAGCACTTGTTGTTTTCTGTTTTATTGATAATGGCCATTCTGGTGGATGTGAGATAAGATCACATTGTGCTTTTGATTTACTTTCCCTAATAGCCAGGGAAGTTGAGAATCTTTTCATGTGCCTTTTGGCCATTTGTATTTCCTCTTATGAGAAGTGTCTGTTCAAGTCTTTTGCACATTTTGTAATTGGGCTGTCTGTCTTTTTGTTGTTGAGTTGAACAGTCTTTTTATATATTCTGGATACTAGATCTTTATCTGATATATCATTTCCAAATACTGTCTACCAACATGTAGACTGTCTTTTTACTTTCTTGATGAAGTTCTTTGATGCATAAAAGTGTTTAATTTTGAGGAGTTCCCATTTCTTTCTTTCTTTCTTCAATGCTTGTGCTTTGGGTGTAAGGTCTAGGAAACCACCTCTTATTATAAGAATTATAAGATATTTCCTTACATTTTCTTCTAACAGTTTTATGGTCTCAGATCTAATTTTTAGGTCTTTGATCCATTTTTGAGTTAATTTTTGTATAGGGTGTGAGATATGGATCCTCTTTCATTCTTTCACATGTGGATATCCAGTTCTGTAGGCATCATTTATTGAAGAGACTGTTCTGTCCCAGGTGAGTTGGCTTGATGGCTTTATCAAAGATGAATTGTCCATAGATGAGAGGGTCTATATCTGAACACGCTATTTGATTCTTGGTCAGTATATCTATCTTTTTGCCAGTACCATGTTGTTTGGGGTGATCAATGTAGCTTCGTAATATGCCTTAAAGTCAGGTAGCATGAGACCTCCAACTTCATTTTTCTTTCTCAGGATTCTTTTAGCTATTCAGGGCACCCTGCCCTTCAAGATAAATTTGGTTATTGGTATTTGTATTTCTGAATAGTAGGTTTTTGTTATTTTAATTGGTATTGCATTGAATCTATAACTCAATTTAGGTAGAATTGACATCTTAACTATATTTAGTCTTCCAATCCGTGTATGCCCTTCCATTTATTTAGGCCTTCTGTGATTTCTTTTAAGAATTTCATATAGTTTTCCCTGTATAGGTCTTTTGTCTCTTTAGTTAAATTTATTCCTAAATATTTTATTCTTTTGGTTGCAATTGTAAATGGAATTTTTTTTCATGATTTCACCCTCAGATTGTTCATTACTAGTGTATAGAAACACTACAGATTTTTGAGTGTTCATCTTATAACCTGCCACTTTGCTTTACTCATTTATTAGCTCTAGTAGTTTTGCTGTGGATTTTTTTCAACATATAGTATCATATCATCTGCAAACAGTGAGAGTTTTACTTCTTCCTTTCCAATTTTGATGACTTATATTTCTTTTTCTTGTCTAATTGCTCTGGCTAGAACTTCCAACACGATGTCGAATAACAGTGGTGATAGTGGACATCCTTGTCTTGTTCCTGATCTTAGGGGGAAAGTTTTCAGTTTTTCCCCATTGAGGATGATATTAGCTGTGGGTTTTTCATATATTCCCTTTATCAGTTGAGGAAGTTCCCTTCTATTCCTACCCTATGAAGTGTTTTCATCAGGAAAGGATGTTGAATTTTGTCAAATGCCTTTTCTGTATCAATTGAAATGATCATGTGGTTTTTCTGCTTTGATTTGTTGATATGGTGTATTAGGTGATTTTCTTATGTTGAACCATCCTTGTATACTTGGGGTGAATCCTACTTGGTCATGGTGTATAATTCTTTTAATATGCTGCTGGATTCAGTTTGCAAGAATTTTGTTGAGGATTTTTGCATCTATATTCATAAGAGAAAATGGTCTGTAGTTTTCTTTTTTTGTGATATCTTTGGCTTTGGTATGAGGGTGATGTTGGCTTCATAGAATGAGTTAGGTAGCTTTTACCCCTCTTCAGTTTTTTCAAAGAGTTTGAGCAGATACTAATTCTTTCTTGAATGTTTGGTAGAATTTACATGTGAAGCCATCTGGTCCTGGACTTTCCTTTTTGGGGAGCTTCTTAATGACTGATTCAGTTTCTTTACTTGTGATTGGTTTGTTGAGGTCATCTATTTCTTCTCGAGTCAATGTTGGTTGTTCATGCCTTTCTAGGAAGTTATCCATTTCATCTACATTGTTGAGTTTATTAGCATAAAGTTGTTCATGATTTCCTCTCATTACTTCCGTTATTTCTATGGGGTCAGTGGTTATGTCTCCTATCCCATTTCTGATTTATTTATTTGCATCCTCTCTTCTTCTTTTTGTCAACCTTGCTGAGAGTCCATCAATCTTACTGATTTTCTCATAGAACCAACTTCTGGTTTTGTTGATTTTCTCGATTGTTTTCATGTTCTCAATTTCATTTATTTCTGCTCTACTCTTCATTATTTCTTCCCTTTTGCTTTGGGCTTAGTTTGCTGTTCTTTCTCTAGTTCTTGCAAGTAGACAGTTAACTCCTCGATTTTTGCTCTTTCTTCTTTTTTGATATAGGCATCTAGGGCAATAAATTTCCCTTTTAGCACTGCCTTTGCTGCATCCCATAAGTTTTGATATGTTGTGTTTTCATTTTCATTTGCCTCAAGGTATTTACTGATTTCTCTTGTAATCTTTTCCTTGACCCACTGGTTTTTTAAGAGTGTGTTGTTGAGCCTCCGTATATTTGTTAATTTTCTGTCACTCTGCCTTTTATTGATTCCAATTTCATTCCTTTATGATCTGAGAAAGTGTTTTATATGATTTCAATCTTTTTAAATTTATTGAGAGTTGCTTTGTGACCAGCATATGGTCTATCCTTGAGAATGGTCCATGAGCACTTGAGAAAAAGTTATATCCTATTGTTGTGGGGTATAATGTTCTATAAATGTCTGTTAAGTCTAGCTCATGTATTGTATTATTCAGATTCTCTGTTTCTTTATTGACCCTCTGTCTAGATGTTCTGTCCATTGATGAGAGTGGGGAATTGAAGTCTCCAATTATTATGGTAGATGTGTCTATTTCTCTTTTTAGTGTTTTCAGTGTTTGTCTCATGTCTTTTGGAGCATTCTGACTCAATCCATAGATACTTTTGATCGTTATGTCTTCTTGTTGAATTGTTCCTTTTATTAATACATAGTGTCCTTCTTTGTCTCTTTTAACTGTTTTACATTTGAAGTCTAATTTGTTGGATATTAGTATAGCTACTCCTGCTCTTTTCTGATTGTTATTTGCATGAAATATCTTTTCCCAACCTTTCACTTTCAATGTATGTTTATCCTTGGGACTAAGAGGTGTTTCCTGTAGACAGCATATAGATGGGTCCTGTTTTTTTATCCATTCTGCCAGTCTATTTCTTTTGATTGGGGAGTTTAATCCATTAACATTTAGTGTTATTACTGTATGGGCAGTACTTTTTTCTACCATTTTGCCTTTTGGATTTTATATATCAAATCTAATTTTCCTTCTTTTCACCTTTACTGATAGTCTTCATTTCTACACTCTTCTCCACACCTCTCTCTTCTGTCTTTTCATATCTGTCTCTAGTGCTCCTTTTAGTATTTCTTGCAGAGCCAGTCTCTTGGTCACAAATTCTCTCAGTGACTTTTTTTTGTCTGAAAATGTTTTAATTTCTCCCTCATTTTTGAAGGACAATTTTGTTGGATATAGAATTCTTGGTTGGCAGTTTTTCTCTTCTAGTAATTTAAATATATCATCTCACTGTCTTCTCACCTCCATGGTTTCTGTTGAGAAATCTTTGCATAGTCTTCTTGGGCTTCCCTTGTATGTGATGGATTGCTTTTCTCTTGCTGCTTTCAAGATTTCTCTCTTTTTGTTTAATATCTGACATTCTGATTAGTAAGTGTCTTGGAGTACATCTATTTGGATCAGTTCTGTTTAGGGTATGCTGCACTTCTTGGATCTGTAATTTTAAGTCTTTCCTAAGAGCTGGGAAATTTTCAGTGATAATTTCCTCCATTGGTTTTTCTCCTCCTTTTCCCTTCTCTTCTCCTTCTGGGACACCCACAGCATGTATATTCATGTGCTTCATGTTGTTATTCAATTCCCTGCTCATATTTTTCCATTCTTCTCCCTATATTTTCTTTTGCTTGTCAGATTTCAGATATCCCATCCTCCAGTTCACTAATCCTATCTTCTGCCTCTTGAAATCTGACATCATAGGTGAAAGGTTTGAAGATATGAGGTATTTGAGAGAAAAGAAAGTAGACGAAATGATTTTAAGTGAGTGTGCTTTATTGGCTACACTCCCGGGCAGAGTTCACCGAACCCAAGATGGAGTGAGGTGAGTCTGCGCACAGGCTTTGGCGAGTGCAGTTTTTAAGGGCAGGGGTCAGGTGATGGCATGAAAGGGGCGGCACATTAAACAAAGGATTATTATGCTAGTGGGTTGAGCAGTGAGTGGTCAGATGTCCGTTGAGCAATGAGTGAGCTGATGTTTGCTGCATAAAGACCTTGGTTGTAACAGTTCACCTCCCGTTCCGAAGTAACTTCGTGTGTCCAGCCATAGAGCCCTCCCTTATTCCCCCAACCTAACAGTAGGTTTCCATTGTTTTTTCATCTCTTCAGCTGTCCCTTTCATTCCCATAAGTTCTGTGATTTGTTTTTTCAGACTTTTGATTTCTTCTTTTTGTCCATTCCTTGCCTTCTTTATATTCTCTCTCAATTCACTGATTTGATTTTTGTTGAGGTTTTCCATAGCTGTTTGAACATTCTGAATTAATTGTTTCAACTCCTGTATCTCATTTGAATTGTTGGTTTGTTCGTTTGACTGGGCCATATCTTCAATTTTCCTAGTATGATTCATTAATTTTTACTGGCATCTAGGCATTTAATTTACCTGAATTAGTTTATTCTGGGGATTGTTTTCACTTTTTAACCTAGGATTTTCTTGCTGGATGGCTTTGTTGTCTATCTGTTCTTTGACATTCAGTTCAGCTTATTCTCGACCTCTGGCTCAGGTTTTGTTTAACAGATCAGAATTTTTCAGTTCTTTTTTCTCACCCTGCCTGTATGGTGCCTTTTTTGCCCCCCCTCAGGAGGGTCCACTTAGGTATTATAGACCCCAGCCAGGTTTTCTCAGGCCAAACTGGTCTCCTGTCATGAGGCAAGAGTCGCCTGCATCAGTTTTCCCTAAGGGTGAGACCCAGCAGGTTGAAAGACTTTCCTGTGGGCTCTGTTTTTCTTATCCTGCCCTTTATGTGGTGCTTGTCTGCCTGTGGGTCACACCAGCGTAAGGTGATGTGGTACCTTTAACTTAAGCAGACTTTCCCTGCTGGGGCCTTGGTGGAGACACAGGAGAGGTTGTAGGCTGGCTTTAATTACTTCACTTTTCCAGACCCTGGCATCTGAATTCCTTGAGGGGGGGATTCCACCTGTGCTGGACCCAACCCCTCTCCTGGGGAAGGCACAGGCTCCAGAGAAGCTCTCAGACAAGCGTAATTCTGCCTATGCCTGGGGCAGTGAAGCCTAAGAAGCCTTGTAGCTGTATCCAAAGGGTAATCAATCTGTAGAAACACAGCCACAAAAGAGAAAAAGAAAAATCCTTTTCAGAGCAGGACCCTTTCCTCAGGTTTGCTAATCAAGAGCTTAAGTTGGTATGTTGCTCTGTGTATCTCCAGGTCCTATGTGCCCCCTCCTTTCCTGCAAGGCCCAGACCTCTTCAGATCCAAAAAAACCTGTTTTTTTCTGTTTTCTTTTTCTGTCAGCCCTGCCCCCTCTGTGCTGGGGCAAAACCCAGCAACCTCTGCTTTTACTCTAGGTTCAGCTGAGCTGTGGGCCTATTTTTAATAGTCAGAATTTGTTAATTAATTCCACAATTGGAGCTTGGTTGTGCGTAGTCCCTGCCACTGGTAAAGTCCCTTTCCTTTCCCCTCTGGGAAGCAGCCTGCAGAGGAGGAGTACCAGCTGCCATGGCTTGGGGAACTCACAGTTCTGGGGGGACTCGCAGCTGGCCCAGCTGGTCCAGACTGGGGTACGCTGTGGGTCCAGTCACTGACATGGCCCCAACAGTTGTTCTGTACTGTTCCTGGCTATTTACTAGCTGCTCTGGAGGACAAACTAAATCTCACACCTCGCTAAACTACCCTCTTGGCCCTGGACTATACATTCTTGATGTGCTTTTTACTTTTCCTCAGGATGTGAACTTATTTGTGGAAACTTATTTCTTTTGCTTAAATCATCCACATATATATTTTGTAAATTATGAGCAAGTTTTTGTTAGGTTGCACACAGTAAGTTAAAATACACAGTTGGTATGCACACATGCACACGCATGCACACACATACAAAATAGAAAAAATAAATAAAATTTTTTAAAAAATCTGTCAATTGGTCTTGGCCTTGCCCACTCCCTGCCAGCCCCGCCCTCTCCCCATCAGCTCTGCCCACTGCCCACCCAAGACGGCATATGTTCCTTCTTCTGGCTCTTGGCAGCTGGGCTGTGGCATAGCCAGCCTGCACCAGTCGTGGTTTGAACCTCTTCGGCCGGGTGGGAGACTGTGCTACCGGAGTTGATGGTGGGGAGAAAAGACATTGAGGGAAATCTGGGGTCATCATTGGAATGGCAGGAGGCTGAGGAGAGGGAGGAAAAGGAAGTGTTGGTTTCTGTGGAAGCCTCAGAAGAGCCAGGTTGTGGGACTTGGAGGGGAAACGTTGAAGTTGGGGACCCAAGGTCTGAGAAGAACCCAGAGAAGTCTCTCAACTGTTTTTGAATTCTCATGGACACCAATACCTTATTTATTATCCTTCTTTTCCTCATTTTGGTGTGATGACATTGTTGATCCCACTGTGCCAGGGCCAGACTCAAGCCTGGGAGTCATCTCCCATGCTGCCAGGGAGGCTTTCACCCCGGGGTGTCATGTCCCACCTTGTGGGGTGGGCAGTGATTTCACTTACGGAGTTGGACTCAGAGCAAGTGAGGCCACATCTGAGCAACAAAAGAGGCTCTGGACCAAACTCTTCAGCACACCTATAGGTGGGCTAAGCTTGCATGCTACAAAAATAAGCTTCACAAGAACAAGCCTCCAGATCAAGGCTTGGCCTATTGATTTGGGTGTTCACTAATGTTTGACACGAATTCAGGGGCTTCCCCAATGGTAAAATTTAACAGTTCCATATTTTTTCTCCCATCCCTCAAGGAACTTTGTTGATAGTCTTTGATTATCTCTTAAGATACTCTGGAATATACCCAGACATTACATTAAGCTTCAGTGAATTCTGGGCTCCCTGTGTTTGGGTTTTTAAATCATCAATCCAGACAGGTTGAGTTAGGTAATGTGCTACAGAAAATTTAGGTTTTAGATAAAATAACCTTTCTTCCTGTGGTCTCATAAAGTAGGTAATGTTCTAAAATACAGACAGTGTCTTCCTTGTCCCTCAATTCTGAATTACTTCAATCTGAACCTGATCAGCTTTGTTCTTTTGTCTAATTACTAGGTTAGATATATATAACACAGCCTCTCAAAATCCAGAAGTAATAATTCCTGCTTCAGACTAAATGTAACTGTTATAAGAGCTTACAATCTAAGCCCCAATTTTCTTATAAGTGTTTTCTAAATGATACAATATTTGCTCTTTTGTTCTTGGCTCATTTTGTCTCACCAAATGTCCCACCGGTTCATTCACAGCATTTCATTCCTAACAACTTCAGTTATTTTTGTAGTAGCACAATATTCGATCACATGTATATGCCACCTTTGCCATTTTATTTCTCAATCAGTGTATCCTTAGGTGAAGGCTTTTTAAAAAATGTCTAAAGAGGCAGGAAGATAGTGAGTTATGCAATGGTGCAGTCTATATGCTCTATAATTTTAAGAATGGATATAATTTAAGGATTCATATAATTTCTTCTTAATTTTGAAAAACTGTAATTTTTTCAGTCTTGGGGTTCTAAGTGCACAAGACTTTGTTCTTAGAGTATTTTATTTTGAAATCTCGCTAGTGCCTTGCCAGCCTGTTAGGAAGTCATACACTTCAGGACCACAGTTTTTCTTACTCCTACATAATATTCCATCATATGTACATGATATATTTTGTTTCTCTGCTCATCTGTTGATATGGGCATTTGGATTGTTTCCATCTTTTGGAAATTGTGAGTAGTGACACTGTGAACATCAATGTGCAATGTTTGTTTATGTCATTGCTTTCAGCTCTTTTGAGTATGTACTGGGGGTTGGTTATTGCCAGGTCATAGGGCAACTCAATATTTAGTATTCTGAGGAATTAGCAAACTATTTTCCACAGTGGCTGTACCAGTATATACCCCACCAGCAGTGAATACGTGTTCTAATTTGTCCACATCCTCTTCAACTTTGGTAGTTTTCTGTTTAATTGCAGCCATTTTTATAGGTGTGAGGTGATATTGCTTTGTCTTCTTGATTTGTATGTCTCTAATAGGCCATGAAAATAAGCATTTCTTTATGTGCTTTTTGGCCATTTGTATTTACTCTTTGGGAAAAGGTCTGTTCATGTTCTTCACCCACTTTTAATTGGGTTTTTTCTTTTTGTTGTTGAGCTGTATAATTTCTACATGTAAACAGGATATCAGAGCTTTACCCAATGTGGTTTCCACATATTGTCTCCCTTTGAGTTGCCTGCCTCTTATCTTTCTGACAAAGTCCTTTGAGGCACAGAAGCTTTTGATTTCTTTTTTATTTTTCTGCTTGGGCAGGCGTTGGCAATCAAAGCTGGATCCCTGGCACAACAGGCAAGAATTCTGCTTGCTGAGCCACTGTTGCACTGCCCAGAAGCTCTTGATTTTAAGGAGTTCACATTTATCTATGTTTTCTTTTACTGCTTGTGCTTTGGGAGTAAAGTTTAAGAGGCTGCCTCCTGTTACTAGGTCCCTGAATGTTCTTCTAGAAGTTGTATGGTACTGGCTCTTATATTTAGGTCCTTGATCCATTTGAATTAATTTTTTTAGCATGTAAAGTAGGGATTCCTCCTTCATTCTTTTGGCTATTGATATATATCAATGCCAATTGATCAAAAAGACTATTCTGTCCCATTTCAGTGGATTTGGGGACCTGATTGAAGAGAAATTACCCATAGATTTGGTGTTTTATCTCTACACTCTTGGTTCAATTCCATTGGTCACTGCTTCTAGTGTTGTGCCAGTACCAGGCTATTTTGACGATTGTGCCATAATAGAAATCTCTAAAGTCAGGAAATGTTGGTCTTCCCACTTCACTCTTCATTTTTCAGGATATCTTTTAGCTATTTAAGGTCCCTTTCCCTCCCAAATAAGTATATTTTTTAGCTTTTTTATTGTATAATATAACATATCTACAAAGCAAAGAAAGAAGAAAGCAAGTTTTTAAAGCACTCTTCAACAAATAGTTACAGAATAGATCCCAAAGTTTGTCATGGGATCTAATGTCATGGGATCTACTGTTCTAATTTGTTAGCTGCCATAATGTGATACACCAGAAATGGAATGGCTTTTAAAATGGGGAAATTATTAAGTTGCAAATTTACAGTTCTGAGGTCATGAAAATATCCCAATTAAAGTAAATCTATAAAAATATCCAAATTAAGGCACCAATAAGAGGTTACCTTCACTCAAAAAAAAGCCGATGAAGTTCAGGGTTTCTCTGTAAACTGGAAAGGCACATGGGGAACATGGAAATGTGTGTTAGCATCCTCTCTAGGCCTCTTAATTAAATTCCAGAGGTGTCTTGTGGTTGGGCTCTTGTGGTTTTTGTGGCTCTTTAAGGGAACTGTCTCCAAAATGTTTCCCTTGAGCAGCAAACTATAATCAAGACCCACCTGGAATAGGTGGAGTCACATCTCCCTCTAATCAAAAGTTAATAACCACAATCAGGTGAGTCACATTTCCATGGGAACAATAAAAAATGTCCCAGCCAGCAATATTGAAAGAGAACCAAAAGACATGGCTTTTCTGGGGTCTACCACAGATTCAGACTGGCACAGCTACCATAGCATCATCTCATATTTTTCCTTCTAGCTGCTCCAGAACATTGGAGGCCAGAAGGAATAAACATAGTTTTGTTGTCACAATTGACTTTGTGTGTGTGTGTGTGCGTGTGTGTGTGAACAATGACATATTTATTAAAAAGCAGTAACTTTCAAAGCACAGCCACAACAATTAGTTGTAGAACAAATTTCAGTTTGGGATGGTCTACAATCCACATCTTAAGGTTTTTACTTGTAGCTGCTTTTAGATACTGGAGACTAAAAGAAATAGCAATATAATGATTCAGCAGTCATACTCATTTGTTAAACCCTACTTTCTCTGTATAACTGCACCATCACCTTTGATCTTTCTGTCCCATTTTTTAGGGGTATTTGGGCTATGCCCATTCTAACTTTATCATATTGGAAGGGGCTGTCAGTAATATGGGGTAGGGAGATGGAACTAGCTGATGTTCTGGAGAGGCTGCGCCCTCACGGTTTCAGGACTTATCTGGTCCTGGGGCCTATCTGGAGGTTGTAGGTTTCTGGTAAGTTACCCCAGTTCATGGAACCCTTGTGGAATCTTATATATTGCCCTAGATGTTCTTTAGGATTGACTGGAATGGTTTTTGTTAGGGTTTCCTTTCCAAGCAAATTTGATAACTAGCTGTTGTGAGTGTTCAAAGAGGTTGTTGGGGCGGCTGCCGTGGCTCAGCAGGTGGAGCTCCGACCTGCTGTGCTGGAGGTCTGGAGTTCGATCCCTGGTGCCTCCTGCCCATGTGCAAATTAAAAAAAAAAAAAAGAGGTTGTTGGAATTTTGCTTGGTATTGTATTGAATCTGTAATTCAATTTTCATAGAATAACTTGCTTTTCCAAGTCTTCAAATTAGGTTGCTAGAATTTTGATTGGTATTCCATTGAATCTGTAAGTCATTTTAGGTAGGACTGACATCTTCGTGATATTCACCCTTCCTATCTGTGAGCATAGAATGTCTCCATCTATTTTGGTCATTTTAAAATTTCTTTTAGCAATATTTTGCAATTTTCTAAGTACAAGCCCCTGGCATCCCTGGTGCTTCTGGACAGAGGGAACCTGTGGATTGGCAGATGCAGGAGTGGAAGTAGGGCAGCAGGGGTGGCCCACAGGGTGATTTGGACAGCATGTGACAGAGCCACAGAGAGCGTCACTCCCTCTTCCCACAGAATCACAGCAGAATTTGCCATGGGCTGAGTGGAAGCCTCAGGGAACTCAGGTTTTAGTGAGCTAGAGAGATGACAGACAGGCAATCACTTACATTTTCTTATGTTGAAATTACAGTTTGAAGAACTTGAAAAGGGGCAACCTGACAGTGTAGCAGGAAAGGCACAGACCAGGTGCTGTCCTCCCTCCCTCTGCTGAGGGTTCTTCCATGGGTTCTGTGGCTTCTTCTCCTCTCCAGACTCTCCCAGCGAAAGGCCACCTCCTCAGACAGCACTGGTTAACATGGCTCAGGGTGATATTGGGGCCTCCCAGGTGCCAGGAGAGGTAGGACTACACCTTGGGGTGTGAGTCAGGGCTTGGGCCTGAGTACTGCTCTCCACATGGGCCAAAAGAGGCATCAAAAGATGGCTGTGGCTGCCCGGGAGTAAGTGGTAGAGCAAGGTGAGTGAGCAGCTGGACATTTGGGACCCATGCAGGAAGGGCAGACAGAATGTTCTCTGTACCAGTATTGAATTAGAGAACAAATTAATTGGTTTGCTGAAGGCATTTGAAATTCAGAGCCATCTGAACTTAATAAAAAAGAAGTTTAGTTCTTTAGCTTTGTTCATATTTAATTCCAAAATTAAAAGTGCTGTTTTATTTTAAATAACCCACTGTTTATACAAGTCCCCATACATGGATGTAATACATTCACTGTAGAAGATATAGAAAGGTGCATTCTTAAAATTACATTCAATTTCACTTCTAATAGTAACCACAACTTCTTTTCTGTATTTTTTTTAATGCAGGAACTTATTTATATTTGTAGTGTTAATCAGTGGGACACTTAGGTCTATACAACCCCTTTCAATCATGTTCACATTCAATATCACAATATTACTTACAGAACTCAGCCATAAGGAAATAGATAGAAGCGAAGGTACTTCACTGGTGGGTCACAGCAGACGTTTTGATGTGTATTTCCTAGTGTCTTGTTTTATTATGAAGTGTAGAAAAAAATCTTAAATTCATATTAAACTTTATTTTTGAACACACTTAAGTGAACTTCAAAAGTATTTTTAATGGCTTTATAATTTTCTAGTAGAAGAACAACATGGTTAATTCATTGGTCTTCATTTTAAAAGTGTCATTGTAAGTTAAAGAACAATTCTAAATCAAGTTATTCATAGTTAGGTATGTTATTTTTGTCATGTGCATATTTCTGGAAATATTTATAAAAAGATCCTTTCCTGTATAAGGTCTTTGCTTCTCATCTGTTCTCCCTAAGTTGCGTGTGTGTTGGGCTAGTTGGTTTATTTGTTGATCTCCTCACTTGATTGTAAATTTTATAGGAACAAGGCCTGTATCCTTTCATCTTGGTATTTCCATTGTGCAGCATATTGCTCAGAATACAGTAGGCATACAGTACAAGTTTGTTGAGTAATTATTATGATTCCAGAAAGTAATGAGACTGATTTTCACATGGAGATTTGTTCTTTTCTGTCTCACACCTTTTTTCATCTTACCTCACCCATATGACATGAGCAAATGGAAAAGAGTAAGAGAGTCTTAATTAAGGCAGTACTGTGTTTTTCTAAATTTATCTTGATATATACTTGCTTTATTTTCTTGTATGCTGTGTGGTATGGGTCACATTTCATTCTTTTTCCCTGTGAGTATCCCATCATCACAGAACCATTTGTTGAATTTTTTTTGTGTGGTGGGGCATGGGGGAGTGCTCAGCTGGGAACCAAACCCAGGTCTCCTGCATGGCAGGCAAAAATTCTAACACTGAACCTCTATTGCATCTCCACAGTTGTTGTTTTGTTTTGGTACGCTGATTGGTAGGGGTCATATTTCATTCTTTTTCCATGTGAGCATTCTTTGTTATTGCTTCAATATTTGTTGAATTTTTTTGGGGGGGTGGGTGGGAGGATTTTTGTTGGGAATTGAACTGGGGTCTCCTGCATGGCAGGTGATAATTCTCCCACTGAATTGTCATTGTACACCCATTATTGTACAATAGTTTTGATACCAAGAGGAAGGCACATAATTTTAGCTGTGGGCAAAGAAAGCGACAACTAACTGCTTTATAATGTGGTTTGTTGTGGCTCTCTTATCTTTATCTCTCTCCACTGCTGTCTCCTATTTTGTTTCTTCTCCTTCTTCGTTTTGTCCAGAATTTAGTATCAGGTCCAAGGTGTGAGACAAAGCTTTGCCACCTTCAGATTGAAGTAGTTCTGTTCTAGGGGCTCTGAGGGTGCGAGAAAAGGTGTTAAATCCTTTACTTTTCCATGTAAAATTTCCTTTCCTGGTCAAGCCCACCAAAAAGCCCCTTTATCCAAGGAATATTTTCAGTTTCACAGAAGGAGTGTTTATGCACATACATGTTGTGTGTATCTGTACAAAATGTTTACATAGAAATATCTATATATCTGTAAGTGTATATGTATTGGGTATGTATCTGAATGTACATATATATATTTATTTATGCATGCATGGATATGTAATGTGTGTGTCTGGTGTGTATGTTTGCCTATACTGTATGTATATATATTTCTTTGCTCCCCAATGAGCTGCCTGATTATCTTACCTAAGACGATGGGAGAGAAGTGTTCAATATAAAAGTGTTGAATTCTCTCTGCCAGGTTGTCTTGACTTTTTCTCTGGAAAGAAATGTGTATAATTTTTATGTACATTGGTAGTGGGATTTATTCATTGATCCTCAACCTTGTTCCAAATTCTTGCTAGGAATGCATAGATTGGAAAATGATATGGAAGATAAGGAACTCAGTCTAGTGGGGGATAAATCGAAATAATAGTATATTGTAATAATAGAGACATGTGAGTATTAAAATTGAGGTGAGCCCTAGAGGTATATTATGAGCATGACAGAAGGTTCAATTAATTCTGCATGTGACCTGGAATATTGGGGTTGAGGTGTGGGGTTAGGGTGAGATGTGAAATGGTTGGAATTTTTAAAAAAAAATGATGAATTAAGATAAATGAGGCAGAAAAGTGGAGGTGATGGTACTTTAAAGGGTTGTATCATGCAAAGATGTGAATAAAGTGAAGAAACATGTATTTAGGGATTGTTGGAGAACCAGATACCAGGGAGGTGTTTGCAGGTCATACAGCTGGAAAGGTAGATCAGCATCAGGTGGTAAAATTGCTTAAAAGGTGCTGAGGATTCCTATCCTTGGTTCATAAAATTACTGAGCAGCTGAGGCTGCTGCAGTCTGCCTCTACCAATGAGACACAAGGTGCTCTGCCTGTCACCCTGGGATGAGATCTAATTGGATAAAATAGGGGGTGTTAATGCACCATCACAGGGGCTCTCAGAATGAACAGCATCAGATGGAGCAGCCCGGGTCCTTCACAGGCAGCAAAGATGAGGAGCCTCTGCAGTCCCACTCATACATGCCCCAGTCCCCTGCCACACTCTTTTCCTCATCTGGCACCCCTGTTCCCCAGGCATCAGATCCAGCAGCTGATGTACAGGAGCCTTGCAGTAGAGCCAAAGGTGAACATCATGCTCCAGAACTTTGGTTCCATGGTTATAGGATACCAGCAGATGATGCTGGCCTTTCTGCTGCTTCCCAGTCCAACATCTGCAGGCTTACTCTTCAGTGTTCACCAGAGCCACTTTGAGGACTGGTTATCTTCCTACATTCCAGTCTCTTCACTACTGTCCCAGCAGGCCCAGAAGGAAAGTTCCATGCCACCATGCCCTGAATAAAATACTAGCAGGTGTGCCTGGCCCCTGACTGGGCTTTGGTAGTGCATGTCCTACCTGAAGGTTTTGGATACCAGTGTGCTTGTGAAGCAGAATAGCTTGAGCCCATCCAACAGCAGAAGTTTGTGTTTTAGGAGTGATTGGGAATTGCCCAATTTGTTCTGCAGGTGCAGGTTTACCTCTAGCATGCAGGAGCTCCCCTTCAAGCCAGAGAAAGGAGGCCTTCTGAGCCCCATATGCCAACAGAAGGGGCCATCCACAATCTGGAACCACAAGAATCTCACTGTGGGTAGTGTGAGCATGTGACCTCTGGCCAGCCCAGCTGCTCAACACTGCATGCTAGCCCCCTGTCCCCCGTTGATCATTAGCATCATGCAGCCCAGCCTGTGAAGCTGTGGGCCCTGGCCCCAGATTTCCCCCAAACTCATCCCCAGCAGAGTGTACTGTGCCAGAGACTGGTGCTCACCTCTCAGGCCTAGGTTCAGCTGTGTAGTGAAGAGATAGTAAAAATTGCTCAGCTGGCTTTGTAGTAGGGACACAAAACTGAGTTGCTCAGCCAGAGACACCTGTGAAGTTGCAGTTTCATGGGAAAAAATTCTCCTTGTCACATTATGCACTGCAGAAGCTCACTGCAAGCCAACTTCTGTATTTCTCAGACACTGTCTTTCAGATCATGTCCACCCCTGCATATCTGTACCTCTGCCCAACTGACCCCGTGACAATTGAGACTGGGTTCCAGGCAGGGGCCAAGCACAGCACTGTTATGTGCCCTGGGAAGCAAGACCTTGGCTGGTTCCCTGACCCCTGCACCTATGACACCACCAACTGGGGATCGTGTCATGTTGTGTTTCACACAATGGCTGCAGAAGACCCCAGTACAGCCTCCAAACTGGCCTCTCCCATGGAAGAGACCATGCAGGAGGAAAAAGACTCTTGAAGGAGCTGTGAGATCTGATCTATGCCAACCAGAGCTTTCCTGAGTTTGAGTTTACAGCAGAAGTTTATTCAGGTTTTTCCCCCTGCTTGGAGAAAGTAGAGCAAGACCTGGATATTTTCACAGAAGTGATGGGAAGTGGGTTGGCCCATTGGACTGTTTGACTTCACCCTGAAAAAGCAAGAGTGGTCTAATTCTGACATTTTCTCTGTGTAAGGAATCCCTCGAAGATATCATTGATGGGTGGCACCTGTGATCCCAGAAGTGATGGCAATGTCTTTGTCCTTGTTGGTGACCAGACAACCCCCCTTATACAAACACAGGCTGGTGATATTCAGCATGGCCTGAGGGAGAACAGGGCTCTATTTTCTGCAGTTGCAGCAGATGACAGTGTTGTTATTCTTGCAGTTTCCCGAGCTGAGGTTGGTATAGTTTGGTTCAGGAAAGCTATAAGCTTCTCCTATCTTACTTCATTAGTTGAAATCTGAAGGACATCAAGTGCTCATTTCATCACAGATGGTTCTTCTATTAGACATTTTAGAAATATTCTTGTTCTGTTATCTCACCTGTATAAGAATTTATGAAGATTCCAACAGTGAACTGTGGCAGGAACTAATGAACTCTTTCAACAAAGGCAGGTTCTCTGTGCCTCCTTTACACCCATCTTTTGATGTACAGGTATAAACCTTGTGGATGGACATGATTGTATTCTGTGAGAATGACCTGAATCTGATGATGGATGCTAAGGCCAAAGCGTGGTGCAACAGAATTGGGAGCTGCAATAATGCCCACATTATTATTATTAACACCATCTCCATTGGATAAACATTCTGAAGAATGGCACCTATGCCTTGATCCAAGAAGTCACTGCCCAAGGGGTTGACTATGCCATGCTTTTCCTGACAGAGCAAACCATCCAAGCTCTCTGAAGTTTATTTTCCCACAGATGGTACTGGCTTCTCAGTGAGAGCAGCAGGGTTTGTTGTCCTTCCTTAGGAAAATTCTGCTACAGAATCCATTGTACTCAAAACCATAAGAAGTTTCATAGAGGCTCTCAGGAGTAGTATTGAATATATTGTGAATGATGCATAAGTCTGCACATTGGAGCCAGTATCAGAATGAAGTGTGGATGTTGTATCATCATACTTTGACAAGTCACAACATAGTGAAGAATTCTCACAGTTAGAGATATTAGCCAACTTTATAGAACAGCTTACACAATTGAAACCTATGTTTTGAATTACCTGGAATGACTATACTTCCACTGAGCAAGATAAATAAACAGTAAGGGTGGGGTCATGACTTTAGTGAAAGAATGTGAGTTCTGGAACTCAATGCTTTACCATGGTGGAAGGCCCATGCACTGGCAGAAGAGGAAGGGGTCCTCACATATGCCAGACATTACCCCTACCAAATGGAGTACATCTGTGCAGATGCACATAGACAGGATTTATGCCTCTGTGGGCCCCACTCCTTCACTCACAGGGTAAAATGGCATCTTTTTGACTCAGTCAAGTGTCTCATAGAGAAGACCCTTCCTGTTCCCAAATCTAAATATCCTCCCATGTATGTGCAGAAAGAGTGTAAGCAAACAAGGCAGACCTCTCAGCTACAGGTTGGAAAAAGAAGTAGCATCTAGGGAGGCAGTCATTCCTCTTCAATCACTGTTTGACCAAGCCACTCTAGCCATGTTAAAAATGCAAAGATAAGGAAAGGAGAAGAATAAGACTATTCCATTGAAGCAATAAACACTGTTTGTCTAATCTTGGCCAACTTTTGCCAAACCAGCAGAAAACTCTGGCAAAGATATTCCTGAGAGATTCATCAGTGAAGACTGGTGTTCTAGTTTGCTAGCCGCTAGAATGCAACACATGAGAGATGGATTGGCTTTTAATAAAAGGGGATTTTATTAAATTCTTCAGAGGAAAGGCAGCCAACCTTCAACTGAGGTTCTTTCTTGCATGGGAAGGCAAAGGATGGTCTCTGCTGGCCTCCTCTCCAGGCCTCTGGGTTCCAACAACTTTCCCCAGGGTGATTTCTTTCTGCATCTCCAAAGGCCTGGGCTGAGCTGCGAGTGCTGAGGTGAGGTATGCTGAGCTGCTTGGGCTGTGCTACATTGAACTCTTTCATTTAAGCACCAGCCAATTAACTCAAACTTCATTCATTGCAGGAGGCACGTCTCCTAGCTGACTGGAGATGTAATCAGGAACAGATGAGGTTCACATGCCATTGTGAACCTGGATATATGTCCACAGCAATATATCTAGGCATCTTTACCTGGCCAAGTTGATAACTGAATCTAACTACCCCAACTGGACACTCCTGCAGGCTGTAAGAGAGCTACTAGAGCTTCTTCTAAACCTGACAATTGTGTCACCTACAGATGTACCTAAGTGGGACCTTAGGAAAACTTTTGTTAACTTCTGCAGCTGAATATACTGCTTTTCCAAACAGCATGGGTATGCTGTGGAAACATCAACATTCACAGGGAATTAAAAAGAATAAAAATATTCATCCTCTCCCTACCAGTCAGATCTGTTTCTAGCCTGAGAATGCCACTCACACCCAGCTGTACACATAATGACATTGAGCTAATGAAAGTGATTGTCAGAAAGAGAATCTCACTAGTAAAACCTCTGCTCAGTGTGATTCCCTTTCTGAAAAATCCCAAGTATGATGCCAAGTTGGCAGAAAGTTGAATCAACTAGTTCAAGTTGTCAAACTGTTGCCTCCTAATCAGATTATATCTCTTTGTGCAGAACAAATCATGAAGGGGAAAAGGGCATTGGCTGATCAGCAGAAAATCCAGCAGACTACAGTGGCATCACCTCCCTTGGTTTAGTATAACAGAGAAGACAGGATTTAACAAATGGGTATAACTGTTGAATCATTATATTGATATTTATCAATATAATGACATTTCTGTTGGTCTCCAGTGTCTTGGGGCAGCTAGAAGAAAAAAATGAAAAGTCATGAACTGTGACCCATACCAAACTTTAAAATCTGTTCTATAACTGCTTATTAAAATGTACTTGGAAATTTATTGGGTTTTTTGTACAATTGTTATATTTCACAATAAAAATAATGATTAAAAAAGTATTGCAAGAGTCCCTTGAGGACCTGAAGGGAAAAATAAAGGAAGTATTAAATTTTCCTATCTGGGAAATCCCAGGTAACCTCTCAACCATTTGGAAATCTCAAAAAAAAAAAAATGTGCCCAACCCTTGATTTTTTTTTTTTTTTTTTTTTGCATGGGCAGACTCCAGAAATCAAACCTGGGTCTCCAGCTCAGCAGTCTAGAATCCAACCTTTGATTTTGAGACTTACCTATAGCAAACTTATTTTTTTCTGGAGCCCCCCTTGGCAATGCAAGAATTTTTTTTTTAATGGCAGGGTCACATTTCATTATTTTTCCATGTGAATATCCCATTATTGCAATACCACTTGTTGAATTTCTTGCTCTGCTTTTGTTTTTTTTTTTTGTTTGTTTCTTTTGTTTGTTTGTTTGTTCATTTTTGGGGAAGTGCATGGATCAGGAATTGAATCCATGTCTCCCACATGGAAGGTGAGAATTCTACCAATGAACTACACTTGTGGCCCCTCAAATTTAATTATGTACTGGAGAAGCTATGACCACCTATAACAATGCTGAAAAGTTGCTTCCAGGAAACCTTTTACATTGCTCAGATGTGGCCTTCCTCTCTCTCTAGCCCAAGTGTGCAAAGAGGATCACTACCATCTTCTCCATGTAGAAAATAACTGTGTTGGTTTGAAAGGATATATGTACCTTAGAAAAGCCATGTTTCAATCCTAATCCCATTTTGTAAAGGCAACCATTTCTTCCATCCCTTTTCAGCACTATATGTTTGAAAGTGTAGTTAGATCATCTCCCTGGAGATGTGATTTAATCAAGAGTGCTTGTTAAGTCAGATTAGGTGGAGATGTGTCTCCACCCATTTGGGTGGGTCTTGATTAGTTTCTGAAGTCCTATAAAAGAAGAAACATTTTGGAGAATTAGGGAGATTTACAGAAAGCAGAGAATGCTGTAGCACCACACAGCAGAGTCCACCAGCCCGCAACCTTTGGAGATGAAGAAGGAAAATGCCTCCCAGGGAGCCTCATGAAACAGGAAGCCAGGAGAGAAAGCTAGCAGATGACGCCATATTTGTCATGTGCTCTTCCAGCTGAGAAACCCTGACTGTGTTCACCATGTGCCATCTCACTTGAGAGAGAGACCCTGAACTTCATGGGCCTTCTTGAACCATTTCCCTGGATGCCTTTGATGGGACATTTCTACACATTTGCTTAAATTGAGACATTTTCTCAGCCTTAGGACTGTAAACTAGCAACTTGTTAAATTCCACTTTTTAAAAGCCATTCTGTTTCTGGTATATTGTACTCTGGCAGCTAGCAAACTAGAACAATGACCTTCGGGGGCAAGAGTCTCCCTGACAATATGGGACATGACTCCTCAGGATGACACTGGCATAAGAACAATGGGATTGACAATACCTTTCTGGCCAAAAGGGAGAAAATAAGCATAATAAAATAAGGCATCATTGGCTAAAGAGAGATCAAGTAAAGTCAAGAGGCTATTCTGGAGGGTACTCTTATGGAAGATTCATTTAAATAGTGTTAACTGCCATGGTTTACTAAACCCCAACCAACATCACTCCTCTTAACTCATAAGAACACTGAGGGCTCCAACCGAGTCTCTAAAAAGTTTTCATGCCCTAATTTTGCTTTTCTAGGACCTATAATTTCCAGAGGATTCCTAAGCCAGATAAATCTTGAATCCTGGAGAGACAAGCCTCTCTTGAGATTATCAACTAATTACACAGCACTATCATCACCCAGAATGAGACCATCCTCCCAAACCTCAGGGAACAGGAAGACCCCACCTAGAGCAGAGAATGAAGCATAGAGGATTAATGTCACAGCCTAGATATAGTTAATCTGTCAATTCTAACCAAAGTGATTTATAGATTCAATGCAATTCCAATTAAAATCCCAACAACTTACTTTGCAGAAATAGAAAAGCCAATAACCAAATTCATTTGGAGGGGCAGGGTGTCCCTAATATCTAAAAACATCATGAGAAAGAAAAATGAAGTGAGAGGTCTCACACTACCTGACTTTAAAGCATATTACAAAGCTATAGTGGACAAAACAGCATTGTACAGGCATAAAGATAGCTATAGTGACCAGTGGAATCAAATTGAGTGTTCAGAAATACACCCTCTCATCTATGGGCAGTTGATTTCTAAAAAGGCAGTCAAGCCAACCCACCTGAGACAGAGCAACTTCTTCCATAAATGGTCTTTGGAAAACTGGAAATCCACATGTAAAAGAATGAAAGAGGATCCATATCTCACATCCTAAACAAAGATATACTCAAAATGGGTCAAAGACCTAAACATTAGAGTTAAGAACATAAAACTTTTAGAAGAAAACTTAGGGAAATATCTTATAAATCTTGTGATAGAAGGTGGTTTCCTAGACCTTACACCCAAGGCACATGCAACGAGAAAGGAAGTAGGATCTCCTCAAAATTAAAGACTTTTGTGCATCAAAGAACTTTGTAAGGAAAGTAAAAAGGCAGCCTTTGCAATGGGACATAATATTGGAAACCATATATCAAGTAAGAGTTTAAAATCCTGAATATATAAAGAGATTTTATAAATTTTTCTTTTTACAAAAAGGAAAACAACCCAATTAAAACTTGGCAAAAGACATGAACAGACACATTTTGGAAGAAGAAATAAAATGGCTAAAAGCACATGAAAAGATGCTCAACTTCACTGGGTATTAGGGAAATGCAAAAGAAAACCACAAACTGAGATATCAGCTCACACCCTCTAGAATGGCCATTACTAAAAAAAAAAAAAAAAAAACAGAAAATTACAAGTGCTGGAGAGGATGTGTAGAAAGAGACACACTTATTCACTGTTGGTGAATGTAAAATGTTGCAGCTGCTCTGGAAGGCAGTTTGATGATTCCTCAGAAAGCTAAGTATAGAATTGCCATATGATTCAGCAATCCCATTGCTAAGTATATATTCAGAAGAAAAAGAGGCAAGGCCAGAAATACATATTCACATGCTATTGTTTATTGCAGCATTATTTATGATTGCCAAGAGTTGGAAACAGCTCAAATGTCCATCAATAGATGAGTGGGTCTCGAAGCTGTAGTATTTAGATATGGTGTAATATTAGGCAGATATAAACAGAATAAAAGTTGTGAAGCATGTAACAATGTGGATGAAATCTTGAGGACATTATGCTGAGTGAAATTAGCTAGAAACCAAAGGACAAATACTATATGGTCTTACTAATGTGAACTAACATTAACGAGCAAACTTTGACAGTTAAGTTTGGGAACATGTGGTATCAGGAGATAGAGGGTAGAGATCAGGCATTTGATGCTAAAGTAGTACAGAATGTTCAGTAGGATTGATTGCATAGATCCAGAAATGGATAGCACAATATTGTACTTGCACAATATTGTAAGCATACTGAACAAAGGTGAGTGTTAGTATGGTTGAAAGAGGAGGGTTAGGGGCATGTATGACACCAGAAGGAAAGATATAAGATAAAGACTTAACTGTATAACTTCACAGACTCTGGAGTGGTCAATGATGGTGGTTAAATGTACAAATACAAAAATGTTTTTGCATGAGGGAAAATGAATGTGAACATTACAAGGTGCTGAGAATGGGATGGTATACAGAGAAAAAAATATTGTAAGTGAAAGCTGGCATCTATAGTCAACAGTAACATTGTAATATGTTTCCATTGACTTCAGCAAAGGAATTATGCCAAAACAAAATGTCAACAAGCAGGGTATATTGGGGAGGGGTATGGATTCTTTGTGGAGGAAAAGTAAATGTCTTCATATAGATTATGGTGGCAAAGGCATGGCAATTTACTTAGGTTGTTATTGTATGATGTGCAAAGAAAAAAAAACTCTTTAAAAATGAACAGAGGCAAAGACCCTGTGGCTTGGGAGGGGAGGAGGGCAGCATCTGGCACAGCCAACTTGGCTCTTCCCCTGCCCCTTCCCCTCCCTCCTCTCTCCCCAGCTTTCCATTTCTCTCCTCTTCCCTCTCTGGTTAAGTGGCTGGTCTAGGAGTCTACCTGCCTGTGGTGCTTTAGAACTCTCGCCACCTCATTGCAGGGCCTTTGTGATGAAAATGCCAGCAAAGATTTAAAGAGGCTGCCAGCCTTTCCAACCAGAACTCTTGAGGAACATCCCTCCCCATCGTGAGGACAGAGTAACTGAGCACTGTTTGAAAGTCGAAGGTCTGGCTCAAGTCATGGTCCAGTACCTGAAAATAGTAGAAGCTCTACCAGCTTAGGGATTCCATTACTATGCAGTAAAGGACAAACAAGGAATTCCTTGGTGGTTTGGAATCAGCTATAAAGGGACCAGCCAGTATGATTCAAGATAAGCTGAAGCCTCAGAAATTATTCCAATGGAAACAGCTGGAGAACTTACATTTCTGTGAGAAAAAATTTTCTGTTGAAGTTCATGATCCATAAAGGATTTCAGTATCAAGGAGAACCTTTAAGCAAAGTGGCCTTTTTGTGAAAACATGGTCTCTTAAGTTCATCTGGGTAATGGCAATGAGTCAGCATCAGTTTTACTTGGAGCAGAAGCAAAGCAAAAATTCCTTTAGCCCGGAGTTTAGGTCATAATGCCATGGATTTGACAGAGACAGGAACCCCAATGTCTCCAAAATGGTGAGCCTGGGAGAAAAAGTTCATCATGGCAGTTTAATCTCCTCAGGTTCCCAAGACTCAGGGGTTAGTGAGGAACAAAAGAGAGAGAAAATCTTGTCAATAGCAAGCACCTTTTTTTTTAAGAGAATAAAAGTTGTTGAAGGGAAACCTCCAAACTCTGAAATGTGTGGTAAATGTCTCCAGTAGGAGAGAAGGAAAGGGAAATTTCAGAGCACAATTCAGAATGAGGAGAGAAGAAATACCTGAAGCTCTTTAGTCACTGCTCACTGTCACAAGTTTGAATTTGTGAGCTGATGAAGAATATCCTGGTATTTCTACACAGACATGGACAAATTACGGTATTGGAAAGCTACTAGAGGAAAGAAATTGGATTTTCATAAAGTTCTGAATGACTGTAAATGTTTTTGAGGGTATTATAAAGAGTGTTGTTTTTCATAAGTACCATAAAATGGGTTCTGGAAAGACTCATTGCTGTAGCATCCTGTAATATAACTTTATGGTAGTAGTTTGGGGAAAATGAAGCCATCCACTGAATAACTGATAAACTCTGCTTGGAGAATTTTCTAAGGTACAATATCATTGAGCTCCTTTTTTCTTTCTATACCAAATGCATAATGAACTCTTGCTATTCAGCCTGGTAACTCTCCAACCTGGCTGTCATTTGAAGTGGCAGACTTGATATGGAAAGTGTTTATAATCGTGAGTTTGAAAAAGTATTTGAAGGTGATTCAAAAAGAACTCCAAAACAACAAAATTAAAAGCCACATCATTTTAGAGGAATTGCATACTGTAAAATGGTAAATATTAAAAAATGAAGCATTATCTAGTTTCTACAGGGAATTCTAAATCGCCAAGTGACAGAAAGAAAATCAGTTATAAAACAAACAAAGAAAAATACTCCAGGCCGCAGTAGATTTAATTAAGAGGCTAAAACTATCCCATATTTTTCTTGGAGGAACTAATTAGCTATGGTTGTCTGTAGGATTGTTTTTCTTTAGAATAGATGATTCCAGATTGATTCTTTTTTGTCGTCTTTATTCTGCTTCAGAATTCCTTAAAAGTTGCTCCTTTGTCCCCTTTTATACAGGTTTTTTGTTCATATTGTGAAGAGACATTTCTGAACACCTTTTTTGGAACAGTTTCTATCTATATTCCTAAGTATGTAATATATACATAAAGATGATTTGTTTAACTGGTCCTTAGTCATTTGTATCATTAGAAATTAAGTTTGCGAAAAAAAAAACTGGAAGAAAACTGATGAAAAAAAACTTATTCCCTTTTACATATTTGTATAGACTTCTAGAAACAGAAACCTTTTTGCATATATATTTTTTCCATGTATCTTTTTGTTTTTTATTTCTACTTTACACTGTGGACAGAGACCATACTTTGTATGTTTATTTTTTTCTTTTCTTTTTCTCTTTTATTTTTTTAAGGTTTCTTTTCCCCCTACATAGTCTGTTTCCCCCAAGGTGATTTTTATTCACTTCATTTGTTTTTGACTCTTTTCACGTGCGAAGCTTCCTCAGATTTTTGGTGATTCTCTGTGGTTTGTTCATATTTAAGCATGGAGACTGAAAAGATCATTTGAAGTTCTGAGTGTGTTTGGACAGGGCTTGTTCATTTTTTTTTTTTTTTTTTGCACTTCATTGTCTTGTAGGGACATTGTTCTGTTTCTTATTCTCTTTCTTTCTCTCATAACAAATTAGTGTGGAATTGACCTTGATGTTATTTTACATAATTTAAATTTTGCTCTTCTCTTATCAGTGAGATTGAACATCTTTTTACATGTTTAACATCCAGATCCACATCATTTGCCCATTTTTATGATGAAAAATAACATTTTATTATTACCAAAAACATTGAATGAACTTTGTAAAACAGTCAGAAAATATAATTAAAAGTAAAATCATTACATTCCCATCAGTCACAGACTATATATGAGTCAACCCCTTAGTGAATAGTCACTTGGATATTTTTCTGGACTCTGGTATGGTTATTTGTATTTTCCCCCAGGCTGAAATCATACTTTTTTCTGGCTGTTTTGTTCATTCAAACCACAGTCCAGTTCAGGAATACACATATCTAGTTAATCCACCCTTTAAATCTGCTTTAATCGAGCACTCTCCCCTTTTGGTAGTGATATTGATTCATTGAAGAGATCAGACTATATGTCTTGCAGAATGACCCACCTTCTGGGTTTTTCTCATTGCTCCAACATGGTAGTGCTTTACATTGTTCATTTTTGCCTTTAATGTTCTGTATTGGAAGTTAGATCTAAAGGTATTATGGGTTCAAATTAAATATTTTTGGCTTTATATAGGGTTCATTATAGGTGGCTTGTGTGTTTCATATTGCATGGCACCAGAAGAATAATACTTGGTTGATTCTCATGGTTGTGCCCAGTGGATCAGAGGGGTGACAGTCTGACACTTCTCTTGCATGATTGTTTTTTCCTTTGGAACTGAAAGTATTCTGTTTGCAATATACTTAATGGCTTAAATTTAGTCTTTTAAAATGTTACTGGATAATCCTTCCCTTAATTACTAATACCATTGGGTTTGTGAAGTCATATTTTTCTAACTATTCTTCTACATTTGTTGGTTGGTATTCTTCAGTAAAGTGTAGCTTTCCTTTATCAGTTGGGCAGGATAAATGTTCAATTCTTCTAATTATCAATTTTAAAAACAGGGAGTAATTTTAGTAGTAACTTCAAATGGTACAGATTAGTTTTTCTGTCTTAACTTTAACTACCATAACGGGCTCACCATTTTTTATTGATTAACATGTTTTAGTCTGCTAACAGTGATTCTTCTTAATGCTCAAGTCATCACCACTTTACCCACTGTCATGGTCAGGTTCGTGTGTCAACTTGGCCAAGTGGTGGTACCTGTTTGTCTGGTTGGGCAAGTGCTGGCCTGTCTGTTGCAATGAGGACATGTCATAGAACTAAATCATGATCATGTCAGCAGCATCCACAGCTGATTCCATTTGTAATCAGCCAAGGGGAGTGTCTTCTGCAATAAGTGATGCTCACCCTAATCACTGGAAGCCTTTTAAGGAGGATTCAGAAGACACAGGCTCTCTTCCTGCTTCCACCTGTGAGCCTCTCCTGTGGAGTTCATCCGGACCCTCCATCGGAATCGTCAGCTTCACAGCCTGCCCTGCAGATTTTGGACTCTACATTCCCATGGTTATGTGAGACACTTTTATAAATTTTATATTTGTGTTTCCTGTTGATTCTGTCTCTCTAGAGAACCCTAACTAATACACTCACTAAGAGCTCTTTCAGACTGGATTCTGGATCCTTTTAACATGACCCATTAATTTTAAATAACTTCCTTGGTTTATAGCAGGGCAAAAGGTCCCACTTTCACCTTGTACTTTGCCTGTCTCAGACCTGAAATTAGCTATTGTTTTCAGGGAGCCCCCCCTTTTTTATAGGTGGGGGTAAGGCATGGTGTGCTGCTGCTGCCTAGGCATTCCAACCCAGCTGCCAGCTTTATTTAGTGTGCATAGTCCCGCTCCAGGCTGATTTTTCCACAAGAGATGCCTCTCTGTTGGCACTGAGATTTAATCCTTTTAACAGTTAATGAAAAGAGAGAAAAGATACAATTATCAGCAGTTTAGGGGCCAAGAGTGCATTTCCAAAGCCAATGCTCAAATGTCTCTAGTCATTATTCTCCAATTCTCTCTCTTGTTAGAGCTGGATATACTCTTGATCTGATGGGAATTTCACACTCCACCTTCCCCTCAGGGAGCCCTTTTAATGGCTAATGATATCAAAGATAACAATTTGAACTTTACAGGTGCTCATTGCTGCTGGAGTGACATTGTTTCTGTGCTATTCAGTGGACAGAACTACAAAATACATATATCTTTAAGAGAGAGTTCATACTGATATTTTTATTCATTCTTACCATTTTTATGTTCACTTGATTTCTTTGATTTTGTAATTGTATGCCATTTCTCTTACTCTGATCTGGATTCCTGGCATGATTAACATAATTGCTTAGTTGATTTGACTTTTAATATAAAGGTAATAGTTCCAAAACAGCAATATTGATGTTATATGAGGCTGTTTTGTCACAATACTATGTTCTAAAGTCCTCAGAATAAATTCTTTCTCTTTGTGTTTATGATATGTTGGTATATAGTTAGGTTTATTGTCTTTTTCCAATTTTTTTTCCTAGTATGACTTTTTTCCTTTATTAGAGAAGTTATATAGGTTTACAGGAAAATCATGCATAAAATACAGAGTTCCAATATACAGCCCCTTATACTGACACTCTGCATGACTGTGGTACCTTTGTTGCAAATTGTGAAAGAATATTAGCATTGTACTATTACCTATATCGTCTTTAGTTTACATCAAGGTTCACTGTTGTATGGTTCTGTGATTGTTTTTACAAATTTTTATTCTAGGAACATATGTACAACCTAAAATTTCTCCTTTTAACCACATTTAAATATATATTTGCATCCTCTCTTACTGTTCTAACTTTAGTTTACATAGGTCAGTAAACTAAAGGTGCACTACTGAAAAGAAGAAGGAAATGAACTGACAGCGATGGTGCCTGGTCCAGGGACCCACGGCTCCCTGTGGCTGGGGGCCGAGCTGGGAGCCGCCACCAGAGCAGGTCTGTGAATCGATATAGTGATTCAGCTGTCATACTCATTTGTTAAACTCTATTTTTTCTGATACAATTCTTCCCTCTCCTTTGATCCTCCTCCGAATCTGGAGGGATCTTTAGGCAATGCCCATTCTGACATATTCCTGTTGAGAAGGGCTGTTGACACTAAAGAATAGTGGGATGTAATTAGTTGATAATCTCTGAGAGGCTAGTCCCTATGGTTTCAGGATTCATCTGGTTTAGGAATTTTCTGGAAATTGTAGGTTCCAGGAAAGCAAAGTTAGTGCATGAAATTTTTATAGAATCTCAGTTGGAGCCCAAGGTGTTCTTAAGAGTTAAGAAGAGTGATGTTGGTTTGGGTTTAACAAACCTTAGCAATTAGCACTATTTAAATGAAGCTTGTATAAGAGTACCTCCAGAATAGCCTCTTGAATTTATTTGATCTCTCTTTGTCACTGATGCCTTATTCTATTACAGTTCTTTTCAGGAAGGCATTGTTGAACCAGTGGTTCCAGGGCCAATGTCATCCCAAGAAGTCAGGCCTCCTGTTGTCAGGGAGACTCTCACCCCTGAATGTCATTTCCCACATGGGGCGAAAGGGTGGTGATTGTCTTTGTAGAGCTGGGCTAGAGAGAGAGAGAGATGCTACATCCAAGTAATATAGATGCTTCCCTGAAAGCAGATCTTAGGCCTTGTTATAGGTAGGCCTAGCTGATCAGGTGTAAAGTAATTGGTGGTGTTGGGACTCTAGGAAACTGGAGAGCACAGGTTTCCTTTAAAGATATTGAAATGAAAAATGTTCTTTAAGTTCAAAGTCAAACTTAAGTAAAAAGAAATAGTCCTTAGGCCAAATAAACCTGACTTAAGAGTATAATCATCCTGCAAGTGTCAGTTTGTAGTACCTTCAACATAAGAACCCAGCATACAAAAATAAACAAGGGAATGCTGTAAGAATTTGCAGTATTCCTACAAAAACAAGATAGAAATAGAATTAGCATTGATGTCAGGCTGAGGGTGTGGAGAAGAGAACATAAGTGAAGAAGTTAGTAATCTGTGTGAAATATTTAAGACTTAACTGAGAGAACAGTCTTGGGGATAGGGAGGAGATTAAAAAAATATTTAGGAGTAAAATTTATAGGATGTGGTGATTGGATGTGGGCATTGTGGGGACAAGAATAATTCAAGGATGACTCAAGAATCTCTCATGGGCAGATGGGTAGTTACTTGATGGGGAAGACAGGAAATATAGGAAGAGAGGAAGAAAAAAGATTACATGAAAGATAAATATTTTAACCTTTTTATTGTATAGTGTAACATATATACAAAGCAAAGAAATGAGAACAAAATAGTTTTCAAAGCACTCTTCAACAAGTAGTTACAGGACAGATCCCAGGGTTTGTTGTGGGCTACTGTACAACCCTCTCAGATTTTTTTCCTTCTAGCTACTCCAGAATATAGGAGGCTAGAAGGCTTAAAAAAATTTTTTTTAATCATCACATTTTTTGTGTGTGTGGAAAATAACACATATACAAAAAGGCAGTAAATTTCAAAGCCCAGCCCCACAATTAGTTGTAAAATATATTTCAGATTATGACATGGGTTACAATTCCACAATTTTAGGTTTTTACTTCTAGCTGCTCTAAGATACTGGAGACTAAAAGAGATATCAATTTAATGATTCAGCAATTATATTCATTTGTTAAATCCTATATTCACTGTGTAACTCCACCATCACCTTTGATCTTTGTATCCCTCTTGTTACGGGTGTTTGAACTATGGCCATTCTGACTTTTTTGTGTTGGAAGGGGCTGTCAGTAATATTGGGTAGGGAGATGGAACTGTCTGATATTCTGGAAAGGCTGGGCCCTCTATCTTTCAGGACTAATCTGGACCAGGAACCCATCTTGAGGTTGTAGATTTCTGGAAAGCTACTCTAGTGCATGGAACCCTTGTGGAATCTTATATATTGCCCAAGGTGTTCTTTGGGATTGGTTGGAATGGTCCTTGTTGGGTTTGTCAGGTTATGATAATTAGCAAGGTCTAACTAAAGCTTGCATATGAGCAACTTCCAGAGTAGCCTCTTGACTCTATTTGAACTCTCTCTGCCACTGATACTTTATTGGTTATACTTCTTTTCCCACTTTTGGTCAGGATGGAATTTTTGATCTCATGGTGCCAGGGCCAGATTTATCCCTGGGAGTCATCTCCCACATTCCTAGGGAGACTTTCACCCCGGATTCATGTCCCACGTAGAGGGGAGGGCAATGATTTCATTTGCAGAGTTGGGCTTAGAGAGAGTGAGACTGGATCTGAGCAACAAAAGATATATAAAAGTACATAACCAGATAGAGATAAGAATGAAGCTGATCAGGATGGGGTTAAAGTAATTCAGAACACAGGGGTAAGGAAGACATTGTCTATATTTTATATACAGAGTATAGATAGAAGCTAGAGCTGGATGAACGGTTAGGTACTGAGGTTGAACTCCAGTGTAAGGGAATAGATAGAAGTGAAGGCAGCTCTCTAATGGGTCTATAATAATATTACCATATTGAAGATGAACAAGATTGAAAGGGGTTGTATAGACCTACATGTCCCACTGATTAACAATAGAAATATAAATTAGTTCTTGCAAGAACTACTTCAAAGGTATGATTCATGTGCAAAGAGTGCTGAAGTCTAGGGTACAGGGGAAAACTGCTATTGCATGCTGTGGGCTATGTTTTAATGCAAAACATCAGCACTAACACAGCAACAACAGAGATAAATACTAGGGGGGAGTGACAAGAGTTAAGAGGAGGTTTAGATTTCCCATTTGGTGAGGGTGTGTTTATTGCTTTTATTTCTCTTGGGAAAAATGAAATTATCTAAAATTGAAAGTGTTGATGTCCTGTGGACTTTGGACATTATGCCTAATGAATGCAGGTGGCTGAAGGATGCGCTGACTGAGAAGTAGATTGGTGAATGACGATGTATACTCATGAACAAGTGTTGTGCTGCTGCAAAAAGGAACAAAGTTGTAAGGCATGCAGTGATGTCAATGAAATGTGTGGGACATGTGGTGAGGCAAAATAAGCCAGAAATTAAAGAAGAATTTTGGTATTGTCTCCTTTATAAAATGCTTATGAGAAAACAAGGGCCTAGACTGTAAGCTTTTGTAGCAGACACATGTAGTCTGGAGTGGTATTTATTATTTCTGGATTTATATAATCTGGTATTTAGAGATAAGAATGAAGCCGATCAGGTCAGGGTTAAAATAATTCAGAACACTGGGGCAAGGAAGACCTTGTCTATATTTTAGAACCACACATACTCTTTGAGACCAAAGGAAGAAAGGTTTATTTTGGTGGTAAGAGTGTGGAAGGAGAAGCATCAATGTATTTAGAAAATATTTGGAAGTATTGTTAACAGGTTTCTATATTACATTTTTTTTGCATGGGCAGGCACCAGGAATAAAACCCAGATCTCTGGCATGGCAGGTGAGAACTCTGCCTGCTGAGACACTATAATAAGACACTCTGTATTATTTTTTTATACATGAAAAACTAATGTTCAGAGAGGCTAAAAAAGTTGCATGGAAACATAAGGCAAGGTTAAGGTCTGTTGAATCATTGTTTTCTCAATGGTTCAAAAAGGTGATTTTTAAAAATCTTAAAAATGTCCTTAAATATTATATTATCCTTGATGTCTCACTTGAATAATATTTCTTCTTGCTTAATTTTATCTCTTTTTGGTCTTCTCCTTATTTATTTTTCTTTCTTACACTTTACATTTTAGCTGTTTATTTTTTGAAAGAGAATTAAATAATTTTAATAACATTGTCTATATTGCATTATCACATCAAAGAACATCTTAGTTCTATAAATGACTTTACCTTTAAGAAGACTGCAAAATTAGACATGGTGTCCCCCTAGCTGAATCTAGAAAAGCCATTTTAAATATCAGTTTTTTATAGTACATTTATTTGATGCTCAGTGCTCTTCCATCATAAACCTTGGACATCTACTTAAAAAAAAAATGAACAGAGACAAAGGTGCCTGCGCCTGGACCAGGGACCCCATGCTGGGGGTGGAGCTGCGCTGGGGCATCAAGGAGGCAGCCGCCAGGACAAGGACGCTGGGCCGGCTGGTGTTGCTCAGGCAGACAGAGGGGCTGCAGCTACCCAGGGCCTGCTGCTTCAGCCTTGCCCTGCCTGCCGCCCTCTCACCCGCCAAAGAGCTGCTAGCACTCACCACCGCTCCCTCCCTCAGCGGTGGCCATCAGCCTCGCAGCTCCCTCCTCTGGGGCTGCCATCAACTGCGCAGCTCCCTCTTCACGGGCCACCATCAGCCACGCAGCTCCCTCCCTCAGGGGCTGCCATCAGCAGCAGCAGCTCCTCCTCAGGGGCCGCCATCAACCCCATAGCTCTCTCCCTCTAGGAGGCCAGCAGCACCCGCCCCCCCTTCCGCTGGCCAGGCGACCACCAGCACCGGCCACTGCTCCCAGGCAAGGGGGCCACCAGCACAGCCAGCACAGCCATCGGGGCCCTCTTCGCACCGCAGCCCAGCCCCACGGTGTCTCCGCATCCCGCGGCCGCGTGGCCCTGGCTTCTGGCCTTTCCTGGGGCCTTGGCCGAGGGGCTGTCCTCAGCGCTTTGCAGGCCACAAGGCCCAGGCCTGAGACCGTGAGGTAGAGGACGGGAAAGGACATCGGAATCAGAACAGGAAAGGACATCAGAATCAGAACGAGCTGTCGGCAAAAGGTATTGTTGTGGTTTTTTTTTTTTTTTGCTATAATTGTAGAATAATATTGAACCTGCCTTAATCCTTTATCTTCAGTCTGCTCTAAGGAAATTCTGTGTGTGCCTGGGGGAAGGGTGGGGACAGAGCACCCAATAGTGAAAAGCTAAGTGGTATTTTTGTTTGTTTGTTTATTTGTTGTTTATGTCTATTTTTTTGGTATTCATAATGTTATTTTTACAGAAAAAGTCTTTTCTCAGATATGGACATTTGAATTGTCAGCATTTGGCAGTGATATATAGTAACAAAACAGAGAGGGACATCCTTAACAAAAAGGCCTTTCAGCACCAGCCCTGTGAAAATTCAGCAAGAGACCTTTTTCCCTTAGCCATTTGGTCCTGCTAAATCTGCACTCCAGTCCTGAGATAAAGAGAAGTGGCCAAGAAACTGTGGGTTCTTCCTTCTCCTTTCTGACTTTTAAGCCTGTATGCTGCACCTACTACAGAAACTCTGCCAAAGCAGAGCTTAGAAAAGTGGTAAAAGTCGTGTTGGAATTACTTTAATGTATTTTTTAAAGTTTTTTTCTAGAAGCAACAGAAAAAGGCCTTAAAATTTGGGGCAGCTGGCATACTTGCTAGCAATTCCATTTGTATATAATTGTGTTTATAAATACTTTTTTCCTGCCCCTGACCTATGCTTGGTAAGTCATATATTTAGAAAAGTGCCGCATGATGTTCCCAATTTAGGAATTACCAACCCCCTTTGATGAATCCAGAACATTTCAGCCATGAGATTTTCAATAGATATTCTTCATTAAAGTAGGCAAGAATGGATGTGTGGGGTGCTAATACCACTTGGCTCCCTACTCTTCCAACCCCACCACCCCTCCCCCATTCCAGCCCATATAAACAAACCCCATTCAGGTTTACTTGGGGTTCTAGTTTGTTAGCTGCTGGAATGTAATATACCAGAAATGGAATGGCTTTAAAAAAGGTGAATTTAATAAGTGCTAGTGTACAGTTCTAAGACCAAGAAAATGTCCCAATTAAAACAAGTCTATAGGAATGTCCAGTCTAAGGCATCCAGGGAAAGCTACCTTGGTTCAAGAAGGCCGATGATGTTCATGGTTTCTCTCTCTACTGTAAAGGCACATGGCAAACATGGTCAGGGTTTCTCTCTCATCTGGAAAGGCACATGGTGAACAAGGTCAGGGTTCCTCTCTCATCTTGAAGGGCACATGGCGAATACGGCATCATCTGCTAGCTTCTTCTCCTGGCTTCCTGTTTCATGAAGCTCCCCTGGAGGCATTTTCTTTCTTCATCTCCAAAGGTTGCTGGCTGATGACTCACTTCTCATGGCTATGTCGTTCTGCTCTGCTCTCTCTGAATCTCCTGCTTTCTCCAAAATGTTTCCCCTTTTATAGGATTCCATTAGCCTATCAGGGTCCACCTGGAATGGGTGGAGACACATCTCCACTTAAGCCAGATTAATAGCCACACCTGACTGAGTCACATCTCCAGGGAGATGATCTAATTATAAAGTTTCAAACATACAGTACTGAATAGGAATGAAAAGAAATGGCTGATTTTACAAAATGGGATTAGGATTAAAACATGGGTTTTCTAGGGTACATACATCATTTCAAGCCAGCACACTGGGCAACCTCATTGGAGATCCACAAGCTCTCATGAGATAGCACCCCAGAAAGTACTGGAAACCAGGTTTGCACAGGCAGACAAGGCCAGCACTGGTAAGGATGTTTCTTTCCTGATGTGCTCCAGGCAACTTGCTGAGTCTTCTCCTTTCCCTGCAGCACCTGTGGAATGAGATGCCATAGTGAGAGGATATGGACAAAAAACACCAAATAAGTTCACACCCCTATTCCTCAGTGTTTGTGCAGTGTGACCTAGGGCCATGATGAGTCTCCAGGGCCTCTGTTCCTCTTCTTGAAATTGGGATAGTATGGCACAGGCAGATGAAATCATGGGCTCCCCTCAGGTTAGCCTGGATCTCCTCCTAGGTAAAAGCACCCATAGTGAGGATTTTTAACTAAGGCGTATGTATTTATTGGTTTATCTCGTTAGCTGACTGAGTAATCAACTTGAAGTGACCCTTGCCTTACCTAGGGGTTTGGTTGTGTGGCCATATTGGAAGGTGGTGGGGCCAGAATGGGGTAGGTGCAGGGGTGGAAAATCACCAAAACCTTGTTTCTGCAGGGGCACAGAGCTTCATTCTGAGAAGGAGACAACAAAGAGGCATATATGTGGGTGGAGGACAGTGGTCAGTCTGTTTTTCTTTGAGACCAAGGTGTGTCACTCAAATTGGCTCAGTCAATAAGGAAATAATTGGACCTCAGATTTGAAGATAAAAAAGAGAGACACTGGAAGGGCTGTCCTGGGGTTTTCAATCTCCACAGTCCTGTTGGCAGAGGTTTTAATGAGTTATCTTTGGCTTATAAATGAATTTAGTAAAAACGCAGCTGTTTGTTTATAGAACATTTTGGTGACTACACCTTGATTTGCTTGGAAATGGGCCATTCTCACCTTAGGAGATCTGAGGAACAAAGTCTTGCAAGGACCGAGGCTGATCTAAGTTGAACCAGAGTAGGCTGAAGGCATTTTCAGGTAGGACGGCCCTCTAATCCATGGCTCCCTCTTTCCTTGTCATGGAGGAACTAGAGTGTATTTGCCTACTGGGGAAGGAAGAAGCAGGTGCATTTCTCCCACTATCTCTTTACAGGTAGCAGCCAGTGTATTAGGGAGTCCATTCCAATGGCCCTGTCATGTTCAGCACTTCTGCTGAGGCTGAAGAAGCAGAGCTAGCCTCAGAAAGCAAAGACTCGACCTTGTGTTTGGGGCTGAAGTGTGGGGAGATGTGCACACTCAGGCAGGGTTTGGGTTCACTTCCCCCCTGGGCTTGGAGCCCTGTGGGAAGGGAGCTGTTTGCAAGTGAGCAATGAGAAGGTGCAGTCTTGATCTGCAGCTGCCTCCCGGGGTGGCCAGGGAAGATGGGTTGCCAGACTTGGAGGGAAACATTCAAGTTGGGAATGCAAGGTCTAAGAACACCGTGTGCATTAAGGCTCTGGGGGCAGCTCATGGGTGCTGCTACATTTCATAAAAGAATATAATTAACTGGAGCTGCCCCAGTGATTGTCCACAATAGGAAGCAGATGTTTGTAGTAAAAGATAAAAGTAATTACTTCAGGAATTGTATAGCTAGAGTATTTCTATGATAAGATGATTTTCCCCCTTTTTTCACTATGCACAGCACCCCACCATGAAATGTTCAGTTATAGCTAGGAGCTCTCTCTTCTGAATATGGTAACCTTATTGTCCAGTGAAATTCCTATTCACATTAAGTTCTGGATCAGCATTTGGAGCTCTTTGTATCTCATTTTACCTGTATCCTGGAATCTGCAATAGGATGAATAAGCTGTGCATTTTTTGTGTTGTTAAAACTTGTATTTCCTTATAGTTAGTGTAGGAGAAACTCAGAGGTTTAAATATTATCATATTTTTGAGGCATAGTTGTCTCATCTCTTTGGAAGCTTGAAATTCATAGAAGTGAAACTGATAAGAACATAAAAAGTATTGGCCTTGTTGATATGCACATGCCTCAGGAAAAGGCATATGACTGATGGGCAAAAGGGTGCTGGCATCAAACTGTGTGACTGGTATTCCAGGCTTTGTTTGCAAGCTTCGTGGCCTTGACAAGGTACTGCATCTCTCTGTGCCTTGATTTCCTCATCTTTTCCATTGGGATAATAATCATACTTCAAAGGAGGTGGCTGGGGACATTAAAAGGATATGTCCTAGAGTGTGTATTTCCTAGAGACTGTGTCCAGGAGGACATGTGACCTAGATACTGTATCCAGGAGGGTGTGTGTCCCAGAGTCTGCATCCAGGTAGGACAAGTGTCCTAGAGACTGTTGTCAGGAAGATGTATGTCCTAGAGAGTGGGTCCAGGAGGACATGTGTCCTGGTTCTGTGTCCAGCTGGACCTGTGACCTAGAGACTATGTCCAGGCAGGACATGAGTCCTAGAGTCTCTGTCTAACAGGCTGTTTGTCCTAGAGACCATGTCCAGGCAAAACATGAGAGACTGTGTCCAGGAGGGAGTGTGTCTTAGAGTCTGTGTCCAGGGAGGATATGTATCCTAGCGCTGTGTCCTGGGAACATATTTATCCTAGAGACTGTGTCCTGGAGGATGTATTTCCTAGGAACTGTGTCCAGGAAGCATTGTTCTAAAGTGTGGGGCCAGGAGGATGTATGTCCTAGAATTGGTGTCCAATTCAAAATGTGACCTAGAGGCTAGGGGCCAGGCAGGATGTATATCCTAGAGGCTGTGTCCTTGAGAGTGTATTTCCTGGAGGCTCTGCAGGAACATGTTGTCCTAGAGTGTGGGTCCAGGAGGGACATGTGCCCTAGAGACTGTGTCCAGGAGGATGTGTGTCCTAGAGACAGTGTTCAGGCAGGATATGTGTCCTAGATACTGTGTACACGAAGACATGTATCCTAGAGACTGTATCCAGGAGGTTCTGTGTCCTAGAGATTGTGTCCAGGCAGGATGTGTTTCCTAGAATGTGTATCCAGGCAGGATGTGTATCCTAGAGACAGTATCCAGTAGGTCATGTGTCCTAGAGACTGTACCAGGAAGATTTGTGTCCTAGAGACTCTATCCTGCAGGACGTGTGTCCTAGAGACTGCGTCCAGGCAGGATGTGTGTCCTAGGAACTGTGCCCAGGAGGGCATGTGTACTAGAGTCTGTGTCCAGGGAGGATATGTGTTGTAGCACTGTGATAGGCAGACCATGTGACCCAGAGTCTGTATTTAGGCAGGATGTATGTCCTGGAGACTGTGTCCAGGCAGTACATGTGTCCCAGAGACTGTGTCCAGAGTGATATGTGTCCTAGAATCTGTGCCCAGGAGGGTGTGTGACCTAGAATCTGTGACAACTGAGGGTATGTATCTTAGCACTGTGTCCAGGCAAGACTTATATCCTAGAGAAAGTGTCCTTGATGGCATGTTTCCTAGAAACTGTCCAGGAACATGTGTCTTCTAAACAGTGGGACCAGGAGGACATGTATCCTAGAGTCTGTCCAGGCAAGACAGTAGAGACTGTTTCCAGGATGGCACGTATCCTAGAGTATGTCCATGCAGGATGTGTGTCCTAGAGACTTTTTCCAGGAGGCCATGTGTCCTAAGGTGTATACCCAGAAGAGTGTGTGTCCTTGAGTCTGTGTCCAGTGAGGATATGTGTCCTAGAGTTGTGTCCAGTCAGGACATGTATAGTAGAGACTGTGTCCTTAAGGGTATGTTTCCTATAGACTGTGTCGAGAAGTATGTGTGTCCTAAAGAGTGGGTCCAGGAAGGCAGTGTTCTAGAGTCTGTCTAGGTGGATGTGTGTACAAGAAACTGAGTCCAGGAGACATGTGTCCTAGAGCTTGTATCCAGGCCAGACCTGTGTCCTAGAGAATGTGTCCAGGCTGGACTTGTTTCCTAAAGACAGTGTCTGGGAAGCTGTGTGTCCTAGTGATTGTGTTCAGTTAGGATGTGTGTCCTAGAGCTGTGTCCAGGCAGGACATATATCTAGAGACTGTGTCCTCGAAAGTGTATTTCCTGGAGACCCTATAGGAGAACATGTGTCCTAAAGAGTGGGTCCAATAGGACATATATCCTAGAGACTGTATCTTGGAGGTCATATTTCCTTGAGACTCTGTCCAGGCTCATTAGTGTTCTAGAGAGTGGGTCCAGGAGGTGGTGTGTCCTAGAGAGGATAAGGGAGGATACTTTTCCTAGACTATCCAGGCAGGATGTATGTTCTAAAGGTAATATCCATTTAGGAAATATGTCCTAAAGATTATGTCCAGGGAGGACTAGAGTCTGTGTCAAGGCAGGTAGTGTGTCATAGAGATAGTGTCCAGGTAGGGCATATGTCCTAGGGACTGTCCAGGAGGGCATGTATCCTAGAGATGGTGTCCAGGATGATATATGTCCTCTGTGTCTAGGCAGGATGCAGGTCCAGGAGACTGTGTCCAGAAGATCATGCATCTTGGAGACTAACCAAGAAGACATGTGTCCTAGAGACTGTGTTTAGGCAGGATCTGTCTCCAAGAGATTGTGTCCAGGCAGGACACTAGAGACTATTTCCAGGATGGCACATGTCCTAGAATCTGTCCAGGCAGGACATGTATCCTAGAGACTGTGTACAGGCCAGACAGTTGTCCTAGAGACTGTATCTAGGAGTCGTGTGTCCTAGAGACTGTCCAGGCAGGTCATGTGTCCTAGAGAATGTTTCTAGTCAGGACATGTGTCCAGGCAGGATGTGTGGTCTAGAGCCTGTTACGAGGATGACATAAGATCTAGAGACTGCATCTATGCAGGGTGTATGTCCTAGAGATGTGTCTAGGCAGGATGTGTGTCCTGGAGACTGTGTCCAGGAGGGCATATGCCCTAGAGTATGTGCCCAGGAGGGTGTGTGTCCTAGAGTCTGTGTCCAGTGAAGATAGGAGTCCTAGAGCTGTGTCCAGTCAGGATGTTTATAGTAGAGACTGTGTCATTGAGGGAACATTTCCTATAGACTGTGTCCAGGCTTATGTGTGTCCTAGAGAGTGGGTCCAGGAGGACATGTATCCTAGAGTCTGTGTCCAGGTGGACATGTGTCCAAGAAAGTGAGTCCATAAGAGCATGTGTCCTAGAGATTGTATCCAGGCCAGACTTGTGTCCTAGAGAATGTGTCCAAGCTGGACTTGTTTCCTAAAAACTGTCCAGGAAGGCATGTGTCCTAGTGACTGTGTCCAAGTAGTATATGTGTCCTAGAGCTGTGTCCAAGCAAGATGTATATCATAGAACGGGTGTCCTTGAGAGTGTATTTCTTGGAGACTCTGTAGGAGAACATGTGTCCTAGAGAGTGGGTCCAATAGGATATGTGTATCCTTGAGTTTATGTCTTGAATGGCATATTTCCTAGAGATCTGTCCAGCAGCATGTATGTCCTAGAGAGTGAGTCCAGGTGGTGGTGTATCCTCGAGACTTTTGAGGCAGGAACTGTGTTCTAGAGCATGTGTCCAGGCAGGTCATGTGTCCTAAAGATTATATCCAGTCAGGACATGTGTCCTGGAGATTGTCCAGGAGGTCACATGTCCTAGAGATTGTGTCCAGGGTGGACATGCGTCCTACAGTCTATATCCTGGAGGGCAGGTATCCTAGAGACTGTGTCCAGGCAGGATGTGTATCCTAGGGACTGTCCAGGAGGGTGTGTGTCCTAGAGATGGTGTCTAGGATGATGTATGTCCTAGAAATTATCCAGGAGGACATCTGCCCTAGAAACTATGTCCAGGCAGGATGTTTGACCTAGAGTCTGCATCTAGGCAGGACACATGTCCAAGAGATTGTGTCCAGAAGATTGTGTGTCCTTGAGACTGTGATCAGGAAGATATGTGTCCTAAAGACTGTGTCAAGGCAGGACATGCGTCCTAGAGACTGTGTTTAGGCAGGACTTGTGTCCTAGGTATTGTGTTCAGGCAGGACATTAGAGACTGTTTCCAGATGGCACATATCCTAGAATCTCTCCAGGCAGGACATGTGTCCTAGAGACAGTGTCCAAGAGTCTTGTGTCATAGAGACTGTTCAGGCAGGATGTGTGTCCTAGATAATGTATCTAGTTAGGACATGTGTCCAGGAGACTGTGTCAAGGCCAGACCTGTGGTGTAGAGATTGTTTCCAGGAGGACGTGAGACCTAGAGACTATGTCCAGGCAGGACATATGTCCTAGAGCCTTTGTTCAGGATGGCATGTGTCCTAGAGTCTGTCTCCAGTTGTCTGTGTGTTCTTGCCCTGTGTCCATGCACAATGTATATTGTAGAGACTGTGTCCTTGAGGGTGTACTTCTTGGGGACTCTGCAGGAGAACATGTGCCCTATAGACTGGGTGTAGAAAGACATGTGTCCTAGAGACTGTGTCCAGGAGGACACATGGTGTCCTTGAGATTGTGTCCAGGTGGACACATAGGACATATAGGCCCAGGCACTCGGGCAACAGGATAGGTGAGGACAGGGAGCCTGTGTACCACATGGACCAGGGAAGGAGGGCCCAGGAATGGGGCAGACCAAGGTGGTGACATGGGTGGGGCACCTGTGAAGTCGAGCCAGAGTTCTACTTGGAGTAGTGTGGGAACATCAGACTGACTGAGGCCACCAGGTTGAGCACCAGGTGGGGTTTCCCAGGGCACTTGCTGGACCATGCAATCGAGGTGGACTAGGGCAGAGGCGGCCTCTTGCCTCTCACATACATGTGTGAAGTACCACATGTGGCATACGTTTTATTTAAAATAATAATTAGGTGATGTGCTTATTGTGTCAAATTCAGAAGCTACATTTTTAGAGTAATGCTTTGTCAGTGTTACAATGATGATCAATTCAAAATAAAATTCAACTGTTGGTGTCTTTGAGATCACGTAAAATTAATATACATTAATATTCATGTTTTTACCTATTATCTCAAGTATGCAAATTAGCAGGTGGTTCTATGCCTTTATTAATAATTTTTAAACAATCTCCTTAGCTATTAACAAGTCCTTAAGTTATTTCACTTAGAAAAGTCCAACTGAAATATAGATTAAGGTTTGTGCAAAAGTGCAACTAAAACATTGCCATTGGTATCTTCACTGGTCATTTGAAATTTTCTTTCCAGTCCCATAGAGAAGAGAAATGAGCAGGTTTAGTTTCTTGAAATACTTCAGTGTTCAATTTATTCATTTATATTTTTGCAGAGTGCTTTATTTAGCTACATATCAGAGAGGAAGACTCAACTTTATAAGATACATTTTAAAATTTCGGTGTAAAATGTCTGTAGTATGATGTAATTATACATTTTATTTTGTAGCCATCAGGCAATGCAAATATTTGTATGGCCTGTTGTCCAGCCATGATGGATTTTGATCATGCTTGTCCTTAACATCCTTGACCTTAGCCAGCATAGGCATGCCTTATTCAGTGTTCTCAGCAGACTTCATTATATTTTGAAGATGAAGTAACAGAGGCTTAGAGAAGACAATGAGGGTAAGTAAGTGGTGAGCCAGACTTGAGCTCATATCTGCCCAGACTCCAATGATAGGAATGGCTTGCAAAGTATTGATAAAGAATGTGAGGTACTCTCTAGGAGTCTGTACAAACCTAGGGGTGATGTTTGCATTGCAGTGAGGCTTGCTTGGAAGCATTCGTTTGTTATATAATTAACACTTATTAGGCTCATGCTTGATGCTGCAGACACTTTGCCTAGCACTAGGGATAAAAAGAGAAATAAGTCCCAGGCCCTTTCTTTGAGGAGTCCTCAGTCCTGCACAGAGGGACAGACTGCTCTCTCTACCCACTGTGTGTCTGAACAGTTCTAGATCAGTGGGAAGATCCAGCGGCAGGCAATTTACTCTTTCCATGCTCCAGGGGCTTTGTCTCTGGAAGTGCCTTCCCTGGCATGAAGAGGAATTAAGAACTAAAATAAGCTGAATAGGCAAACTGACCCTTTGAAAGTTTTATTCTTTGTTTGCTGCATTTGCTCAATTAGATGTTCAAGCTTGATTCTAACTTCATTATCTTTATCCCTATGCCTGCACCATGGCTACATCAGAGCCATGTTCTCCAACTCGAATAACTAAGGGAACTCACTGTATAGACAGTAGAATGAACTGAATCATGTTTTCAGAATTACTGTGCTTTTTTTCCTTCCTTGCTTCCTCTTGTGTTTTCCATTTTGCTCCCCTTTCTGTCCCCTTTTCCCCCCTTTAAAAGGGGAACTTTGGGCCCCTGAGTACTATTCTGCTCAATACTCTTTTCCCTTATCTGCTTAGTAGTTTTTTCTCATAAAGTTAATCCATCAGGTGATAAACTGGATATCAAATTTGCTATTAGGCAAATTTTTTCACATGCCAAAGGCATGTGAAAATTTTGATGAATCCTCTCAGGACATTTTTATTTATATATAACGAAATGACTCATGCTAAAGTAAAATTCTCTTAATTTGTTGTTATCACATTAAGAAAATAGCCTCTTACCACCATTTTATGCATTTTATTTATTAGAATTCCTTTATTTTTCCACCCCTTAGTTTTAACTTGTTTTCAAACCTGAATAATCATTTATTTTACCTTCTGTTCTAGTTTGCTAGCTGCTAGGATGCAATATGCCAGAAATGAGAACGGCTTTTAAAAAGGGGAGTTTAATAAATTGCTAGCTTACACTTCTAAGAATGAGAAAATGTCCCAATTAAAACAATCTAAGGCATTCAGGGATAGATACCTTGGTACAAGAAGGCTAATTAAGTTCAAGATTTCTCTCTCAAGTGAAACTGGAAAGGCACATGACAAACACAGGGTTTCTCTCTCAGCTAGAAGGGCACATGGGGAACATGATGTCATTTTTTAGCATCCTTTCCAGGTTTCCTACTTGATGAAGCTCCCTGGGAGGCATTTTCTTTCTTCATCTCTAAAGGTTACTGGCTGTTGGACTTTCTGCTTCTCGTGGCTATGTTGTCCTGCTCTCTCAGAATCTCTTCCTTTCTCCAACGTCCTTTCTCCAAAATGTTTCCTCTTTTATAGGATTCCAGTAAAGTAATCAAGACCCACCTAGAGTAGGTAGAGACACATCTCTACCTAATCCAGCTTTGCAACCACTCTTGATTGAGTTAAATCTCCAGGGAGGTGATCTAATTAAAGTTTTAAGCAAACAGTACTGAATAAGGATTAGAAGAAATGACTGCCTTTACAAAATGAGATCATGATTAAAACCTGGCTTTTCTAGGGTATACACCTTTCAATCCAGCACATGTTCCCCAATGATTTTACTTTCAAACCCTTTAAACAACTTCGTGGCTCTCCTTTGAACCCCTCCCAAGCTCTTCTAATCACTCTTTCATTGCTGTGCCCAGATCTGGGTTTGAGACTTTCATACATTTTTGCCAGTCTGTGTGTAGTAGTTCTGCATGCCAGTGTCAAGCTTGGATAGTGCTGATGCTGGATCCATGTACAAGAACACGGGAGATGCACACTCATCAGCTCACTCCCTCCAAATGGCAGGAGCTTTGTCACATTAGATTCTAAGCAGATGATCTGCTTGCTGGTTGAATGACAAGTAGAATAGAATGTTCCTTGAGGGCCATATAACTTTGACAGCAATATCCACAATTGGAGGATTTCCATAGTATATATTTCTTATTATCTGCTTTTCATTTTTAATTATGAATTTCCTCTGTGTCATCACCTAAAAATTGTGCAGTTCCTCAAGAAGAAATCAAATGGCAAAAAACATATATAAGAAGGTATTCCACCTCATTTTTTGTTAGAGAAGTACAAATAGCAGTAAGACATCCCTTGTTCTTTAACAAATTGAGAAAGATTAAAATGCACCCAGAGATGGTATGCAGAAATAAATACTGTCCAAACACTGTTGGTGGGAGCGTGTGAGTTGGAGGGAACCATTTTGGAGAACAATTTGGCCATATGTATTAAAAATTAAAATACATAAGCATTGACTGAGCAGTTTGACCTATAAATATTTATCCTTAGAAATGTACAAGTAGACAACATTCTATATAAAATATTCAGTGATATCATTTGCAATAGAAAAACTAGAATTTTAAAATAACATGAATGCCATTTGGTAGGGAATTAATTAAATAAATTTAGGGCAGAGCGTTAGTAGATCTATATATACCATTAAGGAAAGTTATCCCTTCCTTTTGAAGAGCAGTCTATGTAGTATCCTATTTTTAAAAAACATAGTATTTGAAAAAGTACATGTGCAAATATATATGTACTTAGAAAAATATCTCAAAGAATATACCCAAGCTCTTCATAGAGGCTATATTTCTTGGGGAACTTTGGTTTTCTGCTTAGTATATTACTATGTTGTTTGGAATTTTATAAACAGCCATATATTATGCATTGCCAGAAAATATAATATTCTACTTTAATGGAAAAAAAGTCTTTCAGTTTTGATTTGGAGAAAAAAAATCCATATTCTCAATTTCCCTTTGCATGCTGCATTTATTTAATACTGTACACATTGAGAATTATAAATGCTGGTTAATGAGTACTCATGCCCCATATTCAGTGCTTTTAAAATGTTTAGGGATGCAGTGCCCATCTATACTCAGCAAATGAAAGATTTTATCTTAAAACCATAAAGAATGTTTACTTCATCACTGTTAGTTGTAACATTTGCAAACGTTCCAAGCCTGAGGCAGGTTCAAGGAAATCACGTCTGCCCAAGTCCCATCTTCTGTATCTTAAAAGTCCCTGTTTCAAAACATTAGACGTTTCTTATCCAATACATGTAAGATAAGGTAATTAGATGGCCCCTGCTATTTAAATGAATGTGTCTTTTCAGTTTCTCCAAATCACAATGTACTACAGCAGTGTGAGCAGTTCCCATCCTGCAGCTTAGATTACAAAGCAGAGTAGGATGACCTGGAATACAGAAAGAGCCTTCAGTTCTCACTATCAACCAGGTGACTTGGAAAATCACTTCACCACCCTAAGCCTCAATTTCCTATGCATAGAAATGGAGGCAACACACATAGACATTTGTGATTGTTATTTCTTGTCAGTGAATTGCCCCTTTCATTAATATATAGTGTTCTTCTTTGTCACATAACATTTTTGCATTTAAAGTCTATTTTATCTGATGTGGTATAACTACCCCAGCTTTCTTTTGGTTACAACTTAAATGGTACATCTTTTTCCATCTGTTCACTTTCAACTTATTTGTATCTTTAGGTCTAAAATGAGTCTCTTGTAAACAGCATATAGATGGATGATAGTTTTTATCCATTTTGCTGATCTGTGTCTTGATTGGGGAATTTAATTCATTAAGGGTCAATGGGAAAGCCATCCATACTTCAACCATTTTATCCCTTGGCTTTTATTTTTTCTAGTATTCTACTCTTTTTTTTATCTTTTCACTTCTCTTTACTGATAATCATCATTTGTATACTCTCCACCAGGCCTTTCTCTCTCCTGTTTTTTTTTTTTTTCAGCTGGCAGAGCTGCTATTAGTATTTCTTGCAGGGCAGATCTCTTGTTAACAGATTCTCTCAGCATTTGTTTATCTGTGAAAATTTTAAACTCCCCCTCACTTTTTTTTGCATACTGCGTGATGGGGTCACATTTCATTGTTTTTCCATATGAGTATCCCACCATTGCAATACTGTTTGCTGAATTTTTGTTTGTTTTTTGCTTGTTTGTCTTAAATCATTTATTGGGGAAGTGCATGGACTTGTAATTGAGCATGGTCTCCCACGTGGCAGGCAAGAATTCTACCACTGAACCACCTATGTACCCCTCACAGTTGCTTTTTAATACCAAGAGGAGGGCACATAATTATAGTTGCAGGCCAAAGAAAGCTACAACTAACTTCTTTATAATGTGGCTTGTTGTGGCTCTCTTATGTTTATCTTTCTCCACTGCTGTCTCCTCTGCTGTTTCTTGTCCTCCTTCTTTTTGTCCAGAATTTAGCAACAGGTCTAAGGTGTGAGACAAAGCTTTGCCACCTTCAGATTGAAGTAGTTCTGTTTTAGGCACTCTTAGGGTAGGATAAAAGGTGTTAGACTGTTAGTTTTCCATGTAAAATTCCTTCCTGTAACAAGCCCACCAGAAAGCCTCATTTTCCAAAGGATCTTTTCATTTTCACAGAAAGAGTATCTACGTGCATATGTTTTGTGTGTATATGTACAAAATGTTTACATTGAAATATCTATATGTAAATACTTAGGTATTATATATATATGTTTGTATATATATTTATGCATGCATGTATATATAATGTGCGTGTGTGTTTGCCTATACTGTATGTATGTATATATATATCTTTGTTCCCCAAAGAGCTGTCTGATTAACTTACCTAAGATGATGGTATAGAAGTGTTAAAATATAAGAATATTGAATTCTTTCTGAAACCTGGGCTCCACCAGGTTGTCTTGATTTTTTCTCCAGAAAGAAATTTGTATAATCTTTATGTTTTTTGATAGTGGGATTGATCCTCAAGCTTGTACCAAATTCTTGCTAGGAATGCATAGATTGAAAAAATATGTAGGAGATAAATGAACTCAGTCCAGTGGGTGATAGATAGTAATAATAAGAAATTGTAATAATAGAGTCAGGTGAATTATTAAAATTGAGGTGGGCCCTAGAGGAACATTGTGAGCATGTTAGAGGGTACATTTAATTTTGCCTGTGTCTTGGGATGTTGGGGGTTGAGATAGGGTTGGGGTGAGTTGTAAAATGGTTGGAATTTTACAGAGGAAGTGAAGAATTAAGATTAATGAGGTAGAAAAAATGGAGAGAATGGTAGTTTAAAAAGGTTATATCATGCAAAGATGTGGATAAGGTGAAGAAATATGTATTTAGGGATTGCTGGAGAACAAGATGCCAGTGAGGTATTTGCAGGTCATATAGCTGGAAAGGTAGATCAGAGTCAGGTGATAAAATTCCTTAAAAGGTGCTGAGGATTCCCATCCTTGACCCCTAAAGGAACTGAGCAGCTGTGGCTGCTGCAATCTGCCTCTACCAACTGGACACAGCAAGCATGACCCTTTCACCCTAGGATGATATTGGATACAATGGAGACACAATGGGATACAATCACCAGGACTCTCAGAATGAACAGTATGAGATGCAGCACTCCAGGTCCTTCACAGGCAGCAAAGAAAAGGAACCACCACAGTCCCACTCATATCTGCCCAGTCTGCTGCCACACCCTTTTCCTCATCTGTGAGCCTTTTGGCATCCAGTCCCCCAGGTACCAGATCCAGCAGCTGATGAACAGGAGCCTTGCAGTAGAGCCAAAGATGAACATCATGCTCCAGAACTTTGGTTCCATGGTTACAGGTACTTAGCAGATGACGCTGGCCTTTTTATTGCTCTCCAGTTCAGCATCTGCAGGCTTTTCCTTCAGTGATTGTCAGAACTGCTTTGAGGACTTGTTGTCTTCCTAAAATCCAGTCTCTTCACTGCTGTCCTAGCAGGTACAGAAGGAAAGTTCCATGCAGCCAGGTCCTGAATAACATACCATCGGGTGTGTCTGGCCCCAGATTGGGCTTCTGCAGCATGAGTCCTACCTGGAGGTTTGTGGATGCCATTGTGCTTGTGAAGCAGGATAGCTTGAGTCTACCCAGCAACAGGTACTTTATGTTTCAGGAGTGATCAGGAATTGCACAGATTGTTCTAGGGGTGCAGGTTCAACTCCAGCAAGCAGGAGCTCTGCTTCCAGCAAGACAAAGGGGCCACACATGCCATCAGAAGGAACCATCCACAACCTGGGACTCCTGAACCTTGCTGTGGGCAGTGTGAGCATGCAGAATCTGGCTAGCCTCTGTTCCCCCATATCAGTAGCATCATGCAGCCCAGGCTGCAGAGCTGTGGGCTCTGGCCCCAGTTTTCCCCCCAACTTAAACACTGCACACCCTGCCCAACAGAGTGTACTGCCCCAGAGCCTGGTGCTCACCTCCCAGGCCTGGGTCCAGCTGCATAGTAGAGAGGTAGTAAAACTTGCTCAGTTGGCTTTGAAGCAGGGACACAAAACTGAGTTGCTCAACCAGAGGCACCTGTGAAGTTGCAATTTCATGGAGAAAAAGTTCATCTTGTCACATAATCTGCTACAAAAGCTCACTGCAGATCAGCTTCTGCAGTTCTCAGGCTATGTTCTTCAGGCTATGGCGATTGATACTGGTTCCCAGGCAGGGGCCATGCACAGCACTCTATGCACCCTGGGAAGCAAGACCTTGGACAGTTCCCTGAGCCCTGCACCTATGGCCCCAGCAACTGTGGATCTGTATCATGTTGTGGTTCACACAGTGCCTGCAGGAGATGGCCTCCAAACTGACCCCTCCCATGGAAGAGCCCCTGCAGGATGAGAAAGACTCTTGAAAGAGCAGTTAGATCTGATCTGTGGTGACCAGTTCTCTTCTAGCATTCCAGTCTATAGTAGAAGTTTATTAGGTTTTTTCCCCCTGCTTGGAGAAAGCAGAACACATTCTGGATCTTTTCACAGCAGTGATGGGAAGAGGTCTGGGCCACTGAACTGTTAGATTTCATCCTCAACAAGCAAGGTCATCTCATTCTGACATTGTCTCAGTGTAAGGAATCCCTTGAAAATATCATTGATGAGTGGCATATGTGATCCTAGAAGTGATGGCAGTGCTGTCTTTGTTGGTGGATAGACAACCCCCCTTGTACAACTGCAGGATGGCAATATTTAGCATGGTTTGAGAGAGAACAGGGTTCCCTATTTCTGCAGTTCCATCAGATAACAGCGTTGCAGTCTTTGCAGTTTCCTGAGCTGAGGTTGGTCCAGTTTGATTCAGGAAAGATAGAAGCTTGAGTTATCTTACTGCATAAGTTGAAATCTGAAGGATGTCAAGTGCTCATTTTATCACACATGGTTCTTCTGTTAGACATTTTAGGAATATTCTTGAACTTCTGTTATCTCACCTACATAAGAATTGATGAAAATGCCAATGGTGAACAGTGGCAGGAACTAATGAAGTGTTTTTAACATAAACAGGAGGGTTTTCTGTGCCCTCCTTTTCACTCATCGTCGATGTACAGGTGTGAACCTTGTGAATGTGAAATGGTTGTGTTCTGTGAGAATGACCTGAAACCAATAATGGATGCTAAGGCCAAAGAGTGTGCAGTGGAATCAGGAGGTACAAGAATGCCCACATCTATGGACTTGTGAGTGCCAACCCCATTGAATAGAAACTTTTGAAGAATGGCACCAAAGCCTTGATCTGAGAAGTCATTGCCCAGAGAATTGACTATGCCATGGCCTTCCTGACACAGCAAAACATCCAAGTTCTCTGAGGTTTATTTTTCCACAGGTGCTGGCTTCTCAGTGAGAGCAGCAGAGTTTGTTGTCCTCTCTTAGGAAGTGTCTGCTACAAAATCCACTGTACTCAAAATCGCAAGAACTTTTATAGAGGCCCCCTGGAGTATTAAATATATTGTGATTAAGTATATTGTGGATGATGCACAAGTCTGCACAGTTGAGCCAGTATTTGAATGAATTGTGGCTATTGTATCATCATACTTAGACAGACAAATCACAACTTAGTGAAGAACCCTCACAGTTAGAGGAATTAGCTGACTTGATAGAACAGCTGATACCAATTGAAAACTATGTTAAATTACCTGGAATCAGCATATTTCCACTGACCAAGATAAAGAAACAGTAAGGATGGAGTCATGACTTCAGTGAAGGAGTGGGAGCCCTGGCACTCAGTGCTCTTTCAGAAGTGGAGGACCCATGCAGTGGTGAGAAGGAGGGACTCCGCACATATGCCAGAGATTACTTGTACCAAATGGAGTATGTCTATGCAGGTGCGGATTCACAGAGAGGAATTATGACACTGTGGGCCTTACCCACTCACTCTCAGAATGACAATGATGTCTTTTTGACTCAGTCATGTCTGTCATCTAGAAGACCACTCTATTACCAAATCTAAACAGCCTCCTATGTTTGTGAAGAAAATGCTTAAGCAACACAAGTAAGACCTCTCAACTACAGGTTGGAAAAAGAAGTAGCATCTGGAGAGACAGTCTGTTCTAGTTTGCTAGCTGCTGGAATGCAATATACCAGAAATGGAATGGCTTTTAAAAGGGAGAATTTAATGAGTTGCTTGTGTACAGTTCTAAGGTCAAGAAAATGTCCCAATTAAAACAAGTCTAAAGAAATGTCCAATCAAAGGCATCCAGGGAAAGATACCTTGGTTCAAGAAGGCCGATGAAGTTCAGGGTTTCTCTCTCAAGTGAGAAGGCACATGGCGAACACAGTCAGGGCTTCTCTCTCAGCTGGAAGGGCACATGGCGAAGACGGCGTCATCTGCTAGCTTTCTCTCCTGGCTTCTGGTTTGTCATGAAGCTCCCCGGGAGGCGTCTTCCTTCTTCATCTCCAAAGGTCACTGGCTGGTGGACTCTCTGCTTCATGGCACTGCAGCATTCTCTGCTCTCTCTGAGTCTCTTTCTCCAAAATGTTTCCTCTTTTATAG